>JARK01000279.1:70022-81749 GCA_000688135.1 Ancylostoma ceylanicum | reverse complement strand
CGGGAACATGCGGGAACTTCCGGGACGGGAAGTCGAGTTCCCGCTGAGTTCCCGTCAAGTTCCCGGGACGGGAACTTTCGTGGATACGACCCCTACTGTATCTCAGACATCTCAGACTATGGCACATCTAAGTTTAAATATGGTTCGTGGCGGAAAGTCTCATTGCTACTAACAAGCCTGACCAACAACACGACTCCACGGTGGACTTGGAGACTTCGACTCCCGTTAATTTTGTGATCTCGGAGTATCGCCTGGTTCCAATTTGTTTGACTAAGGCAGTGTTTGTGCGGCTACTTCCATAGATGAGTTCGACCCTTCCAGGTCCTGACAAAGGCGAAGCCGAGGAAACGTTGGCAAATAAAAGATTCCACAGACGAGCTCGTGTTCGGCTAAGAAAAGTATTGGGTTGGGGAATAAGTTCGTGCGGTTTTTCGAATTCAATATTTCGCAGTGATTTGGACTTCGATTGATAGCACGTCATTAACCACTTCGTAGCTCCTGATTTGCTCTTTATCATAGTCACAACATTGCCTTTCAATTCTCGTTGCACCTTCTTTTCTATTGCATGGAATGTGACCCTCCAATTCGACAAAAATGAACTTCTCTGCCACCGCCTACCGCTCGACTTCAACCGTGGATCAAATATAGCTCAAGTCAATAGGGATATAAACGGTGTCCACAGAGGAAAATAGTGATTTCTGTCCTCATGAAGAACTTATTCCACGAACACAAACTTATTCCCTAATCCAGTGTAATTTACGCTGTATAACCATGTCGAAGTTCATAGACGATCGGACTCGGGGACTGAGATGCAGAGATTGTGTTGTATGAGATTAAACAGTATCTCTTCATTATATTCGTACGAGCAGTTTCCTCGATCTCGACCGTATGTTTGATATACAAACGTCCTTGGCAACGTTGATGACTCCCGTAACTGGAGATGCCCTGTTCTTGAGAAGCAAACGAGAAGTCGTTTTGCTGCCAAGAGTACGATGAGCTAAGCTTGAGTGCTTATCGCATCCAGTTGATGAGATAGAGGTTGGTTTCGAACATCCCGTTTCGCGTCGTTAAAAGGAGGTGTTCTAGGTTATGATACTGGTGTTGCTAATCATGCTTCCTAAATCTCGCAGTCGGACTTGGACTTCGATTGATTGCATGTCATGAACCATTTTGTAGCTCTTGCTTTGCTCTTTGCCATACTCACAATTGTGCTTTTCAGTTCCCGTTGCACCTTCTTTTCTATCGCATGGAATCTGAACCTCCAATTCGACAATCCACCACCGACTACTGCTTAACTTCAATCGTGGATCAAATGTAGCTCAAGTGGGCAGGAATGTAAAATGCGTTCCAGAGGAACCTTCACTAGTAAAAGGACACCACAAGCGTGGTCTGCCATCTTTGTACAGAGCAAATTTCTTCTCGAAGTTGCCCCTCGCTCTGGACACCCCGTTTGTTGGAGACAATTATCCCCCTAGGGTCGCACCACAGATTAGAACTAATCAATACTGATGCTAGGTCTCAACAACACCGAAGTTTATCTAACACATTCCGTGCAAAACCCTAAACCGCTCAAGATAGAGTGATCGTTCACTTTGGGTATGCTCGACTTTTCTGCGCAAAATTTGACTGAAGCGACTACCAAAAAAAAAAAAAAGAAAACTCGAATATGGGGATTTCCATTGCTGCCTACTCTACTGGTTCGGAGAAGTCATATAACACATTACTCATTCGGTTTCTTGTGCATTTCATGAAGTTTGATACAAGAGTTTTGGTGACGGTCTGCAATTTGAGTGGTCCCAAACAGNGCGACTACCAAAAAAAAAAAAAAAGAAAACTCGAATATGGGGATTTCCATTGCTGCCTACTCTACTGGTTCGGAGAAGTCATATAACACATTACTCATTCGGTTTCTTGTGCATTTCATGAAGTTTGATACAAGAGTTTTGGTGACGGTCTGCAATTTGAGTGGTCCCAAACAGCGCACTTTTCTATAGACATGGAGGTGAGAAACGGAGTTGACTCTGGTAACTTTAATAGAGAAGGAAAAGAGCTACAGAAACCATTTAGTGTGATTCATTCTGCTCTTGGAAAATGGTGGTTTCTGTCCTCATGACCGCACGAACTTATTCCCCAACCCGATGAATCAGAATTACACCGGATTTCCTTCTTTGATTTGATAGTATCTCGTTACGTTTGTTAACGATTGTTCAGGCGTTCGTTTTTCCCTTGAACGACTCAACAGATCTTCGAACATTTTCGGCTACGCTCTGAAGAGCATGTGTGGAATTCAACATGCCAACTTCCACAGTCTACCTCAACACCGTGCGACGAGCTCGAAAACTAATAAGAAACGGCCTTGCCAGCGAGAGAAAATAACTCTGCACGAGCTGAGCAGAACTCCTAGTTTCCTTCCTTTGTGATTTGGAGTTCTTTTCGTTCGTGTGTAATTGGCACTCCTTTGACGTAAGGTGGTAGAGTAGAACCTTTCTATGTCGTCATGACACCACTTTGTGCCAGAAAACATCGTATATCAACTAATACAAGGAGAAGTGGTTGGGGTGTGCTAATTCATGATTTGTTGCCAGGGTAACAGTGACAAACTCGCCTGGCAGCGCGTCTAAATCCCTGGTAAAAAACCTTCTGTCCACCCTGCAATCGTCAGTTTTCTCTTTCCGATCCTCTCAATAGCCGCGGTGCAGATTTGTGAATACACGAGTGATGGCAATAGTTGCTACTTTCACGAGGAGGAGGTGATGAAGCCGTTATGGCCACCCGTCCCTCCTATGAAGAGGCTAGTGTGGCTGCGGAACTCAATCGATGAGGTCCACGCTTATATTCCCCTCGCTTTGACCCCACGTAATGAACTCAAATTCCGACTGCTGCGCCCTCCTGGAGAGTTGCAGTCTATCTTCATTAAGCGATTCGCCACGACAAAGCTACTTTGAAATGTGCTTGGGCCTACCCCGAAACTACCCCGAAATTGCCTGAAAGTGGCTCACGTAGCGTGTCTGCGTAAGAGTCAACAACGGGCTCGGTGGACGTGTTTGTACGTGAAGGTTCCATGATCTTCGTTCCGTGCATGGGAGCCACTGGCACGTGCTCTCATCAGCTGGTTCACATTGCATATTTACAACGACATTTCGCCGTTTCCCGCGCTCCTCTTGCCAGTCGATCGAATCCGTGAGGCTACATCGTCTCGTCGTTCGCACCCGTTATCCCCTCTACTACTACTATTTTTTCATCTATGCATAAAAATCCTCTCTGGCTTGCAGTTTGCTCGTTTCTGGTTTCTTGCTGCACAAATCGAAGGCCTGCCATGTCTCCTTTTCTTAATTAAAGCGTTGTTGTCATCAGCGAGGGTACAGAACCTATTCATGTAGCACTCGATGCGACTATATCTCTTCTTCTGAAGAAAAAACGCGTCCCTGATCAGAGGAGGTCTTCAGGATTTTGTGCAGCAGCTGTCTAGTGGAACTGCTAAGCATTCTCTGGAATATTTTCCACTTGTCAGATACAACCCAAAATTTTAAGCACACTCTCAATCAGTCAAGAGTTCTAAAAGCTCAGCACAACACACTCTGAGCTTGCAGTACTCTTAGTCCACTGTCTACTCTGCCTGCTATATGGCAACTGATGCCGAAGCCGCCTCAGTGCTGCTCTCTTCTGTCTGTTAGATGCATTGGTTCTCTTTCATCCACTGTTAGCAAATGATTTTTTCTATCTCAGGTGAGAAGAGCTGAGCTCCCATCTTTTAAACTCACTGTATTGAATGTCATTCGATCCCATGGCCTTCACCAAAAATCCGCAGCGTCTCGCTGTTTTTTGCACTACTATTCACTGCTCTGTTGCAATGGCCATAGATTGTTGATGAGGACATGGTTTGTCAGCGATGAGAGATGCAAAGTTTACTGTTTTTTCCCAAGGGCTAGTAGCATTATCCCTAGTATGGTATTCTTAGCATGCATTAGCCACTGGCGGTTGATCTAAACTTGACCGAAATGAGTAAATTCAGGTAACTAGGTTTCTGACAATCTCAACATACTTTTGAATTCGTCGAAAACTGCCGACTGTAGAATTTTGTTTTGGTTGTTCTCAGTATTGAATTCCTGTCATCCCATGCTCTCCTTGCAAATTCTGACCTCATTTTCTGGTCTGTTCGAATTGGTGGATTATCAGTAAACACATACCACTTCTTTTGAAACGCCTCCGTTGACTCCTTCCCTTGTCCACTTGTATAAAGGCATTATGTCTGCCAACCTTATAATTATGTCTCTCACTCTCGTCTTCCTGACATCATTTAGCACGACTTCCCTCTACGATCATCCTTCTAGCTATCGTCATTTCTCATTTGGTGACCATACTTATCAGGACTTTTACCGCTTGTGATGAGTATCGGCAAGAATGTTATGATTTTTATGATTTTTGCTCAGAATCTTCATAACTGGATAGTACAAAGCGGGACTCAAAGCCTTTCTTTGTCGTTTTTTCTTCGAATTTGGAATCTTGCATATCTGAGACTTTTCGTTGTAAATTCTGTGTGGCAAATATTACTGCTTTAGCCTCACATCTGTCATATCTTCCGCCTTATTGTACGCATTTGTTAAAGATAACCATGTTGTATCACTTATTAATTGCGGAACAGAGCACTGGTTCTGCATATGCCCTTCAGGATTCATTTCTGGGATTGAAATTCTGTCGACTAGCTTCCAAAGCGGTGTACTAGAGCTTGTGAGATTGTCAAGCCACACGGTGCTGAAACTGAAGACACATATCGTAAAATGTTTTCATGCTTCCCGTCGCATCGGAGCAGCGCTGCTCAGCTATGCATTGGACACACATTCTTTGCATTTTTGAATCATGCACAAACTCAAGATCATTCGCTTCAAAACATCGTTCCGTGTCATTGCAGAAAGGCCTCAGGGACTCAAGCATAAATCTTTACGATTCCATGACACTTTCTAGCGTCATTTTCTATTTTCGGTGTTATTTTCTGAACTGCACGTGCACACGTATGGGATCCTGGGACGTGCCGCATACTCTGCTTCCATATGTGGCTGTCACGCGATGTTCTTCCGAACATAGGCAGCTCGCGTGCGTAGCGGTGCTATTTGAATATCACATAGGCGCGAGCCTGAAAAAGGAAAACGCCATCCAAGTCATATGCGTGTAATGTCACGCCTGAGGCGACGAGCCTCTCAACGGCGTCGCAGGAGTGCTGCTTTCTATGCTTCTTGTCAAACCGCCGCTGAACTTATTCCATGATCGGAAATAACACGCAACAGCCCTGCTGTTCACTAATTTTTACTAAGGTTTTGTTTTCTAGTCATTTTTGTGTTTAAGTGCAAGATTTCCAAGGTTGAGCATCAACAGTGTCGTTTTTCTGCTAGGCTCTACAGCTCCGCTTTAAGTTTATCCACTTAAAATTCTCAGTTTTCCTCGGCACGATTCCCTTCAGCAGCAGTTTTCTCAAGAACGGGCACTTTCCTGGATTCCATCGACGTCTCCGCGTATTATTCACTGAATAAGCGCGAAGGAATTCGCGTGAGAGGCTCATTAAAGAGTGTCATAATGCATTTTTCATAACACTAATTTCGTAGCGAACAAGCAAAGCAATGGGGCACGCTAGCTAAACGAATTCTTCGATGGAGATTGAAGGTGGCAGACGGCCGAATCGAAGGATATGAAGATACGTACCACGCTTCAGAACTCGATAAAAAAAACATTCCTCGAGAGGTGGCGGCTCATCTTTCCTGTTTTCCATCACCATCTCCTAGCCAGCAAAAACTGGAAGAGAGAACACAACCATCTCCTTAAAGCTCAGAGGTTTTGGCTGGTCCCCGAGCTCAGTACTTCAAAATAGATAGTGTCGGTACTTCTGCTGTCAGTTTTCCTACTGTAATTTCAAAATATCATAGTTTCTTGAATCACTATGAATTGTTCGTGGATGGTGATCAAAAAGGTGGAATTCCCAGTAACCTGTAAGGGATGCGCGTAAGTGTCTTCGATACAGTGTCTTCGATCCAAGGTGGCCCGTCAGCGCACCGCTCACTCTCCGTCCATATCATTATCATTGCCTGCGTATCATCGCCAACCATCACCTCAAGCTATCAGCTGACGTGTCTGGCTTGCTAGAGATGACAAAGCAGATAGAGGGTGAGCGGCGCGGATGCGCGTCACCTCAGAACTAACAGACCATATTCCACTCTCACACAGGGACGTTCGGACGGATTCATGAGCTGTATTGTAGGCATGCTTAATCAACCTGTTGCTACCATAGATAGCATCTAGTCATTCAAAGCACCTCTTCTCCGCGTCTACACAAGCTTCAAGAAGCCTGTTCGAATCTCACTTGAACCGACACGAGTCACTGTTCGAATTCCTTACAGGATTTCTGGGGAATGGCTTCTATTGGTTTTTTTTTCATTCTCTCTGTCTGAGAACTTGGATCTGAGCGTCTACTACGCAAACTGTTTGATGAGCCGAACCATTACGGAGCGCCATGGTATGGAGATGCGTCATCTTGGCTGCAGCAATCTCGTTGGTCTTTGCGAAGTCTGGAGCGGAAATCAACTGTAGAAACAAATTATGAAAATGTTTAGAGAAATCTTGAGCGTCTTCCAGCTTGCAGGAAGACACCGGTTTCTTTCAACTGGCCGACTGCCTGCTTGCAAAGCCTAAATCGAGAAGAGTGGTTTATGCGGAATTTTCAAAATCTATCACAGCAGAATTACTCTCGTCAGTTGCATCCTCAGAAGTTCGTACCTGGCTATTCGAACACGTAGAATTTGTGTTGATCGATGGAGCCAGAATTTGAGAAAAACTTACTGAAATTTTTCCTCGAAAAATTTGGGAAAATTCTCATGAAATAAAACTTGTATGCCGTGTAACCACTATTCTTCTTCAAACCCGTTCAGACACAGAAAGAGGTGATTCGGGAAACTAACTATTTTTAAGGATTGGAATGGTTCGCTCAAATATGTCCATGATTTCATCTCTAGATCTGCACAACTTTTTAGCGCTGTAAAATGCTCGCGTCACTAATTCGTGCGCACCCTGCACGAGAGCAGAACGTCATCACTTCCACTTTTTTCGTCAATTTTCTCCAAAATGCTAGCGAAAACACGGACTCCGAGCAGAACTACACTTCTGCTACATGTGTGCGTGACCATCATTATCGTAGCTGGTCTCCGATCTCCGTTTGCGCCGTTCCTTATTGACACAACTGCGACAAATGTTTTCTTTGTGGTCCCGAGGATCATCCGGTAGTAGAAACGAAGGTTCGAAGAGCAGTTCTCACGACTCAAATCATTTTTTTCATGGATAAATGCAACATCTGATAAGCTGCACCGCTGTGAGAAGGAGAACGGCCAGCTCCCAGATCCATGCAACGGCGACCGAATTTCTGGTAGAAAACCCTTCCGAGTGGGGACTCAAACGGGGACGCGCCCACACGAGCGGGTTCGCTTCAGGCCAGGCCGTAGTAGCCGTACGTGGCGCACCGCCAAACCGAATTCACTGCTGACAATGAGGTGTACGCTGTGTTGCCCTATCGACTTTGCTCCCTTCCGACAGCCTGGCCTCAGCTGCAACCCACAACCACACAAACAACGCTGCGGGTGGTTGCGCATTGAGACGCCGCCACTACTCCCCGATCTGCATTGTCCTGGACGTTAGTCGTTTATTTAATATATTTGTATGTTGACATTTACGCCGCTTTACCAATGAATGAGTAGAACCAGCTTGTAACTGTCCAACGGTTGGATAAAAAAAGAAAAAAAAAGTGAAGTAGCAATGAGATGGCCGCTTTCCTCCCGGGCTGTTCAGTGCCATTGAGCCTAACATTTTTTTTACTACGCTTCATTTAGGCCTGAGGACTGACCAGAACCACAACTGAAGAAAAAAGCGTACCAACAACGATTTTTCGCCAGCGGCGTTTTGCAGTCGACAACGCTGCTGATTCATTTTGCTGCCGTTTGCTTGGCTTATTCGCCGAAACGCAAAGAAACGTGCTTTGACGAATGCGGATCATGGGATACAGCGTTTCCTCGCGTGTTTGTCTTCACAGCTTTTTCCTAGCCGCGGCTCTTTTTAATCCACTGCAATTCACCCGCGCTGCTGGTGATTTTTGCCAGCTCATTACTATCAAAACTGAGAACATTACATCAGCTAACTCCTCACATTGCAGGACATGCTCATTACTCTCGCGTTATGGAAAGAAATTTCGTAGTGCATTATCGTTGTTTGCTCTTTTGATAATTATCCATGGAATCCATATTATTTCTCACATCCTTTGCAACTTCAATTCCTATGTTGGGCTGAATACAAAAGAATGCAGGAATGCAAAGAGACCACGTTGTGCGTCTTTCGATGAATGAATGCTCTGATTCCGCATCAGAATCACTCCTGAAAACTCTATTTAAAAGCCTCTAAATGTTAACTCCTGAGCAGCCAGAGGCTTCCAGAACTCATAGACCATAGACCAAAGTTGTGTGGAACTTTAGTTGTGGGTGGAGAGTGCATTGAATAGACGTGGCAACGGAAGAGCAATTGTTCGTGCCCTTTTCGGCGACATAAACCTTGTTCGGGACGAACATGAGCGTGGGGTGTGCTCGGACCAAGCGTGTCTTGCGCTCAACTTCTTCCAAAGCCACGCTACGCCATAATGCACACCGGCAATCTCGTTATAGATTTCGTAACCAGCGCTCGTCGCACAGCCTGCTGCTGCTAGTGGATTCCAGCACGCGGCTTCCTGGTCCCACACGTTCAGGCACGCCGTAGAAGTGCGTCCAAACAGCAGAATGGGCATGCTTACGCCATCGTGCTTGTCCTCTTATCTACAACAATCCGCGCTATGTCTCATATCTCGCCGATCGCCTGCTAACCGTCCTCCGGCCTCACGTCCTCTCGCTTCCCGCATATTCAGCTCGTCTTCGCCCTCGCGTAAACACTTCTATGACGTATTGATCGGCTTCGTTTACACCATGTGCTGAGATTTCGTCGACTGCACAAGCAGTGGAGTCCATGGTCAGCACCCTCCGGTCGTTCTGATAAAGTTGTTTGAGCAGACGACGTGCAGCATTTCACTAAGGCAATTTGCCTGAAAAGCTTGTTTGCCAAGTGACGAGCGCTCGCCGTAACTTCGCTCGGCGCATGACGACAAATAGCTCGTGATTGTCGCCGCCGATGCTATTTAACAGAACTTTTAGAGCATCGCTTATCAAGTGGTGCTGCTGGACGGCAGCTGCATCGTTTTGTTTGCGCTGGCCAGCCGACTGCCCGGCTAGGTCATCGCTTTCCACCACGGTACCCGGCCGCCGTGTCCACCGCTACCAGCACGCGTCAAATTCGGTTTCTACCCCAGAAAAGAAGGTTCTTCATGAGCAGAACACTGGAACAGGTCTTAGCACTGCCACTATTCCCTACTGCTAATGGAAGGCCACTCTAATAAGTGCTCGTGCGAATATCTCTTGTAAATGGCGATAATTTATTTAATCACTGTATGTTGCGAATTCACCGCGATCTTGTGTTCCTCCTCAAGGTCGTGAAGTAGTCATTTCCTTCTTGGTCGAATCCCTTTCTATTTTACTCTCTTACTATACCGTTGACGATAATGGCCAAGCTATCGCATTAACTTATTACCTGGAAGAAGAATTCACTGAAGTAACCGTTGACATCTCCTCACTTGTGCTTATTCTAGATGAAGTTATTCAACTTTGAGCCTATTTCTTTGTTTTTGTTAGCTTTTTTCTGGCTCTTCACGCCGTTTTTTTGCCTCATAGTAGTGGATTCAAGTTGAGAAATACATAGAGAATCCAGGTCTGTGACATACGGACAAGAATAATTGAGCGACCCTTTCTGGGAGTGACTCTTTCCTCTAATATTTCGAGCCAGTTAAGCCAGCTCAGCAGTAACTGTTTTTATTCAATTCTAATCTTATTTACGGCTTGTCCTATCATCCAGGACTCCGGTTCATGGACATATTGGCCTGTCGTTGTCTCCGATTCATATGCCATATGCCGGGAGTTCATACGAATGTATTCTTTCCCTAGGAGAAGATCTTTTCATTTTAAAGCTCTGGCTTTGTTAGAGAAACAATTCCATCACATTCAGCATCTGTTCTGAGTATTGATCGTGCTTTTTTATAAACATTCCCGCCTCTGGCCTAGAAGCAAGCTCTTCATTGTTTATGGTTATTTTCTATGCTCTTATTTTTGCCAAACTATATCAATCGCGTGTAGCTGTTGTCCTGTTTGGTCGACATTTCGTCCAGTATCTTTCCTCATCTTCCAGATAGAACATCAAGATCTGCTACAGCATGACTGAAGAACTCCAGGTAATCTCATTTACTGATAACAGGCATTGTTGACTATTCAGGTCAACTATTACGATGTGCTTATCTCGCCTCTGATGTTTGCGATAAAGTGGACAGGCTCACAAAAGCGTTAACTCACAAAGACGTCAGCAAGCGAAAATTTCTGTTAGGATAGAAATGAAGAGAGAGAGAGAGAGAGAGAGAGAGAGAGAGAGAGAGAGAGAGAGAGAGAGAGAGAGAGAGAGAGAGAGAGAGAGAGAGAGAGAGAGAGAGAGAGAGAGAGAGAGAGAGAGAGAGAGAGAGAGAGAGAGAGAGAGAGAGAGAGAGAGAGAGAGAGAGAGAGAGAGAGAGAGAGAGAGAGAGAGAGAGAGAGAGAGAGAGAGAGAGAGAGAGAGAGAGAGAGAGAGAGAGAGAGAGAGAGAGAGAGAGAGAGAGAGAGAGAGAGAGAGAGAGAGAGAGAGAGAGAGAGAGAGAGAGAGAGAGAGAGAGAGAGAGAGAGAGAGAGAGAGAGAGAGAGAGAGAGAGAGAGAGAGAGAGAGAGAGAGAGAGAGAGAGAGAGAGAGAGAGAGAGAGAGAGAGAGAGAGAGAGAGAGAGAGAGAGAGAGAGAGAGAGAGAGAGAGAGAGAGAGAGAGAGAGAGAGAGAGAGAGAGAGAGAGAGAGAGAGAGAGAGAGAGAGAGAGAGAGAGAGAGAGAGAGAGAGAGAGAGAGAGAGAGAGAGAGAGAGAGAGAGAGAGAGAGAGAGAGAGAGAGAGAGAGAGAGAGAGAGAGAGAGAGAGAGAGAGAGAGAGAGAGAGCTTGCTTAACGAGGAAGAGAGCACGCTCAACCACGACGTTTCCAGATGATAGCTGTGCAGACACACAATTGTGGTGTTCTGCATGTGTACGTTCAAGGAAGTCTGGAGGAACGCAATGGAAAGACCATAATTCTCACCTGTCACGACGTTGGCACGAATTGTAAGGTTTAATGCTTTCGAATATAAAAAAATGAAGCAAGAGCATATACTTGAGTACGTTGCTTGATAAAAAAAAATAAGACGCAGACAATATTAATTAGCTTGAATAAAAAATTTGAATTATTCCACCAATTCCCCAGGAGCCTTAGCAGCATTCAAGTATTTGGGGGTTTTTTGAATCGCTATTCATTTTTGGGACGATAGCATATCCGGCAAATTCGCGAT
Organism: Ancylostoma ceylanicum; assembly: GCA_000688135.1. Lineage (NCBI taxonomy): Eukaryota > Metazoa > Nematoda > Chromadorea > Rhabditida > Ancylostomatidae > Ancylostoma > Ancylostoma ceylanicum. The sequence goes on along the minus strand of JARK01000279.1, from coordinate 70,258 downwards.
GAGTTACATCTCTATCACCTCCGGCAATTGTGTCCCAGTTGTTCCGCTGGAGATATTGAAAAAAGTGCAAGATGTGTATGCGGCAGGAAAATAAATTGGGATTTTTCTGGATCTGCTAAAAAAGGAGTCTACTCGGGAACCAATCACACATCCTGGAGCTGCCGGTGTACAATCTTCACAACGAATAGTATAAAAAACGCTCAATTGCGCAAGAAAAATCTGGGCCCGTAGTACCC
>JARK01000279.1:32766-69867 GCA_000688135.1 Ancylostoma ceylanicum | reverse complement strand
AAAAAAAAAAAAAAAAAAAAAAAACTTGAGGTGAACTCAAATGAAAGGTCAACTCTGTGTTCAGATAGGTCACTTCAACGTTCATTGACTCCATATGTAGATATGAAGCTGAACACAGAGTTGATAGCGGAATCATGGGAGTTCATTCAAAAACTCAACTAGGTGTTGAGCAAGTGGTCAACTCTTAGTAGACCGGTCAGAGAATTGGATAAATAGCGTTACCAAAATAGGGGAGGCTGATAAGCACCTCCGAGCTTCCCAAGCTTAATGCTGAGTTGACCTGCATAGTTATATACCGATGGTTCGCACAAATTCCTCGATCATTTTGGCCTGATATGAAAACGCCAGCATGGGAATATGAAGGAATGAGGAGGTTAGGTTCCGTTCAGATGCGAAGGGGGCGAACCAAGCCGAAAGGCCCTCCGCCGAAAGGTCCTCCGCAAATCGGCCTCAGCAGTTGGCGGGTGAATTGGTGGGGCGATTCCCTTTTCCCACTAGCAGGCGCCCAGCAATGAGAAAAAATGAAATTTCTCGAAAATCGGAAGTCCACAACGTCTTCAAGGGATCGATAGTCACTCCACGGTCGTCGTTTCGGAAAAAAAAACTTGTCTAACCACTCAACTCGGCAATGAGAGTTAGGATTAGGGATTACTACGTACCCTGATTAAAATTGCAGTGGTCTCTCAGCCGGAAATGACTTTATCGTCGTCCCCTATTCCAGTGGGGCATTCTACTGGGAAATAACCAGCAGATTATTTTCTTGCTGAAATGTTTCTGGATATGAAGCGACCATGCTTATAAGGGAGTTGGCTTTTTATGCGCTAAGGCTATTCACCTGCAAATAGACGAAGATCCTCCTACACCTCTGACGGAAATAGTGGTTTTCACGTATTGCAAGGATGTTGGCGTGAAGTAAAAAGCTTGTGTGTCCTGCATCGCGTTACATCCATGCACCACACTTCTGTTTTGATCGCTCTATTAGAGCATTACATGCGAAAGCCAAAGGCTAATATTTGGAATCCCTTTGCATAAACTTTGGCATTCATTCGATTGTCCCAGAAGTAGTGTCTTATGTACTTTGATCATACAAAAAATTGGATTTAATGAATCTTGAGCACGGCGGTGGTGTAAAAACCTCCACCTAGCCGAGGAGATGTTGGAGCTGCAAATTTCTAGAGTCACTACATGACTGCAGCTATTATATTTCTTAAACTTATCATGTCTGCACTGTCGTTGTTTTCATGCGGAAATGATCCTGAAAAGCAGTTTAGTACACTTCTATAAATCATGTCACATATCGCTTTTTTATAGCAGTGTAATGGCATACTGGTCACTGATACCTTAAAATACTCGAAGGTACACGCGAAAACTGCAGTGTTTCTGTGTTTAGAGTAGCTTTTCCTATTCAGACAAAACCTTCGTGCGATTCGTGAACCATCCATCTATGGCTGACGTGAAAAACAAGTCGATCTTCTTGCACGTCTGTGTTCCGGGCCAAGAAGACAACGCGGCTGACTACATTGGAGAGTACGTTGCACAATGCTTGTTCATACTTCCTTTACCAACTCTGTCGGCAAAGTCCAGCAGAAAAAAATGTGGATTGTGTAGTGTTCTCCCGAACTAGAGTACGGCGCCTTCTGCGCTCACAACTGAGCTGCAGTCATCTGGAGCTGCAGTCTCATACAACGATGTATTTTAAGGATTACTCTCATTTAGAACGAAATATTGGTCTAGTTCGCAAGCCCATTAGCGTAAACTTGATGTTGTTGCTACATATCACTGGCAGTAAAAGTTAATTGCCATATACTCTCGCGAGACCAGTTAACAACACAACTAAACCGGCTGAATTGAGCGTGAGGCTTTGAGATTCATGTGAGGGAAAAGGCGCTGAAAGCTTTTCGTTGCCGTACAACCGCTTCCGAAGACTTACATTAGGGTAGGTGATGATAGCTGAGAAAGGTCGTATCTAAATCGATGCGCAAGAGATCGATTCACATCACTTCTCAACAGTTTAATACCAAGTAATCTTGGTATGCTCTTTGTAACTTGTTCTGTCCTCTCAACATGTGTTTCTCTGTCACTTCTTTTCTTTAAAAACATTTACAGAAAACCCAGAAAACAGTAGAATTACAACCTCTGTCATGTCCTCCTTTACCAAATCACCTAAATTAATTTTTTTTCCAAATGAGCGTTCCCGTTATAGTAATTTCATGGTAATGTCTCGTCAGTTTGAAAGCCACCGAACATGCTCAACGGTACAGCAGTTGCTGTGCACCGAGCACAGAAATTTCTCGGTCTGCTTGTCATGTTTTTTAAATCCCCCATATCAAATGGAAAATTCCTGCGCGCTTCCCTGTAGTTCTGTATGAACTGTTTTTCTAGCTTCGTTTTCTCAGCTCTCTAGCAGACATCCCTTCACATGATAAGTTCACTGTTTTGCGCTCACTTTTGTATCATTATCGGTATGAAAGAAGGAGCTTTGTAGCATCATTTGTTGCTTACGATATGCGGTATCGTTCCATGAGCATTCAAATCTATCCCAATTATTAAGGAGGTTCCATAACTCTCAGGACATGCCATAAAGTTTGTGTGTGACCTGAATACTATGCTTTCGGCAAATCAGCGGATTGCTCTGAATGGAATTGTTGGTCCAAGTTTCTGTGTTGAAACATTTCAGACTCCCTTGAGTTCACCTTGTTCATGTTCACACTGGCATGTCTCGCATATTGCTAACTTTCTGAGGAAACAGATGCATGACATGCCCTGAAGTTAGCTGACACGTCATTGCAGAATCGAGATGGTTTCGGCTTTTGTGATGAGTTATCTTGAGTAGATTATTCGTCTCTATTGTTGGGAAGAAAAACTTTTTGGTGTTATGTTCTAGCGCAAAAAAACTGCTATGGGATAACGGTGTCGGTGTGATGACGGTTCATCTTGACGTTTTATAAACGAGAATATACCTCTTGGCTTCCCATTTATTCGAAATACTGTTTACCCAGACAGATTTTCGGAATGCGTGCAGCAGAAAACTGGAGGAAGCGACCGGTGGCCTGCGCTACTTCAGAATAGCTAGGAAGATGCTCACGCTTACTCGGCAGAAACGTGCACGCAGTCAGTTCACTCCCATGGAAGGATCATGTGGTGGTATCCACCCCCCTCCCCTCCAAAAAAATGACAATCTAGGACAGCGCATTCCCAGGCGGATATACTAAGGAAGTGAATTCACCACCTCAAGCTTGGAAGCACCAATTTCTTGTTGACCGCAACAAAACTGAGCTCCGTGTATAAGAAGTGGACGAGAACGCTCACTATCTCTCCTGCATTCTCCTGCGGTTCTTCCGAACCAGCCAAGCCATTGTGCTCTGAACCTTCCGATCCTATCCATCAGGAAGCGAAAAGAGCAGGGCTCAGCAGAAAACATTTTAGTGCAGTCTTCCGATTTTTTTTTAAATCTCCGTCTCTCGATTCTTAACCACGAGACCGAGATCCCTTTCTGCTGCAGTCCTTCCGAAAGTTTGTCCGAGTGGCCTATTTTCATGTTGTCCGTTTCACGCAGCAGCTATACTTTTGAAGGATTATAGCGGTTGGTTTTTGATCAGTTTGCTGTTGAAGGCAGGTGTAACAGCTCCAACGACGCGCCTCCCACAATCGATATGCATTAGAAGCATACCGCTACGGTGGAGAAAGAAAAATGAAAAATAAAAAAAAAACACCGCTATTCTTCTCGAGGAATATAGCAGCAGGGAAAGCTCAGAGTCTCGCCACAGAAATCGTTTTCTTTCCAAGGTTTTTCACATCAATCGAAATTCCCGGAGATACTGACGACGACGTAGGCGAGTGTAGTATGAGGTTTCGGCGTGGGTAAGAGGTATCTGCCCAGCCTTTCTCGCTTTAATTCACGTGCCGCCTTATTCTTCTCGATTGAGCAGCATGATAGAAGACCCACAAAGACTACCTTCCGCATTTGAGCACGGAGCGTGGCTGAGAAAGCCTTAGGAAATTGATTAATCCTCGTGCTCCTTTTTCTTACCTTCCAAATCATCGCTTTTGGAAAGTTTTGAGTATGGAAAAAAACATGGAAATAAAGCGCAACCCTGCCTCTAAGCCGGGATGTGCAGGGGCATTCACAAGACTACTACGCTGCTAATGTAATCCCTTTCTTTAACCCACGTGATGCACATGGCGCATCACGATCACGCGTTCCCGTGCAACCATTTGATGGACATACTGCTCCACGTTGCGCATTTATTGCACTTCTTTCTAACGGTAGATTCCCAGAACTACATTATTAAACACAGAAAACCACGAGTCATACTGGACCGACTGAAGCATGGACATTAATTGGCCACCCATGCAAAACTATGCTCGGTCCGCAATGTGTTAACTAACTGACTGCTTCTCTAATTTTATTAGCTCCTTGATCAGGATCGAGTAATATTGGATTTTCGTCATCCTTCGCCGCTCAAATACATGCAAACTGGTTCAAGAGTGGGACCGTATCTGGGATTTTGTGAAGCGATTCGTCTTTGGTGGACTCGCAATTTTTTCAAAAGGAAGAATCCGTAACTGAAGTGGGCTGCAGATGATAATTTGTTTCTAGTTGCGAAAACTAATAATAAATGAGAACTCCACTCGAAGTTAGTAGTGTAATCATTGAGAACCGCCGTTCACATACCTGATGTTCTTCTAATTTTTAAAGTAAATATATGAATCTGGAAGTATTTTTCCATCCTGGATGTGTGCGACGCATTTGCTGCCGCCGTCAACAATTTGCTAGTCAACCACACAAACAACGCGGGGCCTATGCTTACATGCTGCCGTCCTCGCAAGCAGCGTTCGATTTGGCCTGAAGGCAGCACCCTCGGAAAAGAAAAATTCGTTTTCAAGAAAATTCTGGGCTACTCGAGTATGCTGAGGCCAGATCTAATGTCAAGGATCAGCAGAAGTACAAAAAACTACAGGCGATGTGGACATGCTGGATCTTGCCAGAAACTCGTCCAAATTGAACGCTGGCATATTTGCCCCTGAACGCAGTGCATTTCTGCTATGATATGTTACAGGAGTTCTTAGGGCTTTGACAATGCTTCGAGGTGTGGTAAAATCTTGGTAAAGAATTTTTTCGTGGTGCTGTCCTTGATTACGCTTAGTTCATTAATTTTTGAGAGTGGGATCTGGAGAAGAACTTGCGCAGAATCATCCAGCTCACTTTCCAGTTAAACAGTGCTGTGATCGACTGCACTGTTGTCTCACACACATGAGCACACACCTCCGTTCGGGATCAAAATCCGACCTTTCTGCATGTTTGTTGTAGTCGATTCGCCCACTACTGCTTCTAATTTCTGCAAAAGAAAAAAAAAACACGCGTCTTGTCAACCCGTCGCATAGCGTCGCTCATCCATGCGTTCTTCATAGGTAAAACAATTTCAATTTCGTCGGGAGGTTAGATCGTACATGTGATGGTGAATCCGAATATTAGTAATTTCTTCGAGCTCCTTGCTCAGTAGAAAGCACGTCTAACAACTCAGTTCTCTCCAAATCTATGGGATTGAGATGATTGCGTCCAGGCACATCTTCTAAAATTGCATACGTACATATAATGGTATTTTTGATTAGCGTGGAATATTGGAAAATTTATAAACCAATCGATCTGCCCTACAATGAGCAATTCGCATTTCTAGAATAATCAAATTGATGTTCAGGACAGTGATGAAGAAGCGACGCTTCAGGCGGATTATTGCGTTGCGTGCGTCTTTTTTTTTTGGCAAAAATCAGATGCAGTATTGTAATCTCAAGCATGCCGAATCGGCAAATGTGAACAAAGTGGACTGATTTGCATGAAGGAGTGCACGGTTCTATACAAATGCAAAAAAAAATCGTGAAGAAGTGGAAACGCAGAAGAAGTTGAGTGCGTACGAAATGCATGAGGGGCAAGATCAAACGTTCAAAATCTGAAGTTCATTGGAAATCAACATTAGAAATCAACATTCTAGAATTGCTGGACGTGTGGTTACATATATTCATTCAACGTATGTCTTCAGGAACAGATTCCCAGCAGCAAAATCAAATCCGGTCTCTGTATTCAACTAGTTCACCTTATTTTTCGCTGCGTATGTCAAAACGTCGTGTCCCATGATACGACCGTGCTTCTCCTTGCCGATGTAGAGTTCGTAGGCATCTCGAAGAATACAGAAGTGCTCTATACTGTTCCGCAAACCTCTCCAGAAATGTGAGGGACGGTAGTTTGATGTATATGTAGAACTAAAGCTCTTTTATATTCGTCCAACGTATTGTATGCTGCAGCAGAAGGTGCTAGCAAAGGGGGCTATAATTGTCGTAGAACGCTTGGGAAAATATTATACATACGTATAGTGGGCGTCGAAAGCGGTGACCCGTCTGCGGCCTCGAAAAGTATGCGACGCTACCGCTCCGCTAAAGCAGGAATCCTCTCCGGGACGTCAAATTATGGGGTTTTCTGGATAGTCAGTTTTCTGATTAGTTACCATCAAATGTGATTAACAACTGTCAAGAAAACCCAGATTCGCCACCGCGGCGGCAATTCTACCGTGAGCGGCGCGATCGCGCCGCGTGCTTCTCGAGGCCGCAGACGGGTCACTGTCATCGACGTCCACAGTACGTTAAGTTCTAAAACATTTGGCCCTTCGAAGAATAGAATTTTCATAGGTATCATCTCTTACGGGAAATCTACGAAATTATAACTATGTGGGCTTCTTGTTCAACTATGGCTCTTCATTTTTTTTATAGCAGAGCGAGCTCATTGACTGTTACTGTTTGCAGTTTTCCTACGCTGGATCAAATTGCTGAAGACTTGGTGCACGTCCTTGACAAGCTCGATGTTAAGGTATGATACATACTACATCTTCGATTCGTATTTGTTTGCTGTCAATTGTTTGTTATGCTAGATGCTCTTTTACTCTTCAAAACATACCTCTGAATACGAGTCCTAACTGCTCCATTTACGTATACCTGAATTAGATATAGATATTGATGGTGATTTGATGAGGTTTAGTTTTTAAGGCTGGCAACCAAGTAGCGTCTCATGTTCCGGCGATGCACATCTTATAGGGCTTGCGTAGCGAGGGGTCAGTGTAATTGGACGTAACACGCGGTTAGGTGTAACAGGAGATAGTGCAGTGAGAGAACTTGATCCTCGCCCAGTTTTCGCGAAGCTTGCAGTTGCAGGTCCTTGATCAGCATCCACTGTTATGAAGGTTAGGGGTCATAAAAGACCCCCCCCCCCTCTCGAATAGGGCACTGTTTTTCCTTCCCATCGTTATGTGTGAAACACAGCGCTTTTGTTTTCACTGCGTCACAAAGCTAAGGTTCGCTGATGTCGCGAGGGATGAGATGGACGAGAAATATGACGCAGGAACATGTTCCAAAACTGTAGAACAGGCATAGCCAACAAACCATTCTTAAGTACCGTTAGCAAAAGTTTTAGTAAGAATCAATGAGCATCATTGTCAGCTACAGTGAACTTCAAATGGCCGTATACAAGGGGCGAAACCGCGGCGCGGCGTTCTTGACCAGAGACCCGGGGCTCTACATGGTGGCTCTGGTTGACCGCCAGCAGAGAACCAAAGCGAGCATGCAAAGCCCCTGTGCATCTGTTTAAAGGCAGTACCAGCCGAAATCCTCGACTCGGAGCTGAGGTGTGGGTGGTAAAATAGAGAGTAAGCACATCACAAATGTGAGAAGAACACAAGGAATGACGATCTACCTGCAGAGAAACAAGAATCGCGGTCGCGGTCATGCCGGCCTTTCAACGGGTCGACGCGCCAGTTAACACCATCGCTGTGGGTGGTCTGGCGCATTGGCCGCATGCAATGCGTACCATTCACAGGATTTCGTGGCGGGACGCACGTACACCTCACGGAGGAGCACTCGTCCGCGCCTTCGACTCATGGTAAAGAGCGCCTTCATTTCCTGCATTTCTCGCTTCTTTCAAACAATTTCATCCGTGCCTATGAGCTTACCTTCCCGAAAAACCCCAAAATTCGGGGAAATCTCAAACGCAAGGATTTCCGCGGGTGCTGCCTTTAAGAACGCCGCGCCGCGACCCCGCCCCTTGTCAACGGCCGTTTGGGGTTCAGTGTAACTGGCTTATCACTGGTTACAGTGATTTTTGAAAACGTCTTGCTCCGTGTGGGAACTAATCTAGAATAGAAGCAGTACCTATCGAACGTCGTGTTTCATTTGCACTAGGCGGGTGCAGACAGGCTGATGAAAAGTTGTATCCCTGTGTACCTACATACTCTCAGAGGGATAGAGTTCGCCAATCCTTTTTTCCTACCATGGTCCGTTTGTATCACTGGAAGGATGGGTAATCTCAAACCCATGGGTAGCTGATGGTTACAGGCGTGCTTACGCATGTGTTGATGAGTGCCAGGTAAACGAAGAAATTGGGTTCGCTAGCAGTCTATCATGGACAACTTTAGCGGCGCAACCGCGATGAGACACTTCAATCTAACTTCTATTAACCATTCTCGGTTAAACCGCTGCCACTGTGGTCACTAGTCGTACTAGTGAATTCCTCATCTGACTTTCGACGCTTATTCTCACACGTTGTGCTAAGCATCAGTCTTCGCAGATCTTTCGCCAAAGGCTTGAGGCCGGTTACTATCACCAGTGATACGTTCTTCTATAATTTGTACTGGTAGTAAGCTCTCGCTGCTGCCATATCAGTCCTTAATCCGGCGTTGGTCTTCTCATTTTCCTCGCTCACTGAGGATATACATATGTCGCTCGTCTCTTCTAAGCTAGATTTTCAGTTTTTCAAAGTTATTCACAATGAGCAAGGGATCCCAGGAAGCCTGAAGTAATGAAAAAAAAACAGCATTTATCAATGAGAAAATTTGTCATCTTGTCGGTTGCTTGCTTGAAACGATGAATCTATAATGGGAGTAACCTTAAACCATAATGAAAGTCCGAAAAAGATCGGTTAAGTTACAGCAAAGGGCTGACATTTTGGTTGCACGGTTGCGTAGTACGTGCAACCAGTGGACGACCACTAGACGTAGGGCCACGTAAGTGGGGTTGCAACAGCAGGTGTGGTGTTGCACAGGGAGGTGCCACACCACCTGTGTCGCTGTGTTGCAATGGGAGGTGCCACATCACCTGTATCGCTGTGTTGCACTGGGAGGTGCCACACCACCTGTGTCGCTGTGTTGTACAGGGAGGTGCCACACCACCTGTGTCGCTGTGTTGTACTGGGAGGTGCCACACCACCTGTGTCGCTGTGTTATTGGCGCCACAACTCCCGTGTCGTTGCATGCGTAACTACAGCAACACCTCTTTGTCGCTGTGTGTAGAATGATTACGTCACGTGTTGCTCTGCTGGAAGAAACTAGCATTCAGGCCAAAGCACCAGACACCGTAACCCTTTTCCTTTGAAACTCGGGATTGACCTTAGCAAGCGCTCTTAAACCCTGGTCACGTGATGTACGGGTGAGCTACACCACGAAGAGTCCAAAAACCGTACGTCGAATTTTTTGGACGGACCTCGCCTTTAATTCTTTCTTGTATAATTGATGTTAATTATTGTCCTAAAACTAGTACCTCATAGTTACTTCACAAATGTTTCGTTTTTGTCAAATTCGCTCCAGTTATGTTTCTGAATTGAATTTTCACCTCTGTGATGCCTAATTTTTCAATTCCTGGATTCATTTTCAGTCATGCATCGTTTTCGGCGAAGGGGCAGGAGCAAATATCCTCTGTCGATTTGCGGTGAGGAAGAGCAGTTGTTGCCATAATCTAGATTACGTTAGGTGATCAAGCTTTGTTTAAGATGGCAAATCCAAATCGAATCCTTGGAACGATCCTCGTTCACTGCACTTCCACGACGGCTGGTATTGTTGAATACTGCAAAGACAAAGTTGGTTACAGTTCGAAGGAGATGCTGAAACACTAGATTTGTGTCTGTTCTGACTTGTGCTAACTTTAGGTGATTAACATGCGCCTCGAAAACGACATAATGACAGACGGCGCCTGGGAGTACCTCGTTACACACAAATTTGGAACTGTAAGTGCTTCTTCGAGAATTCATTCACACGAAAATTCGTTAAGTGTTAAATGAACTGGTTTGTTGTTACAGTTGAAAATGGGCCACTTATATTTTCGAATGTCTTATGAATAACGGTAGAATTACAATTACGATAGAAGTGAATACGTTGCCACTAATTTGATTTCTTTAACGACGTCGTCCAGGCTGCTGACGTAAGTTTTTTTGCGTACTTAACCGTACGGGTGTAGTCGCAGTATGCCGCGTGGACGTTCACCCGCTCCCACACCTTGCATGCTAACTTCTCAACCGCCGGTTTTTGGTTCGGTGTGGTGTTCCTGCATCGGCAGGAACCAGCTTACCTTAGCATGTGGTTGCACATTTGATTTGGTGATCTGGTGTGCATGCCGTGTTGTGTTCAGCCGGTCGTGACGCTGTTGGGACTAACGTTTCTGACTCTGGTAGCCCTGCTCATTGAAACCTCATGCCTCGCCCTCTTACTTGCTAGCACATGCCTGCACCTCATTGGAATTGACGGGCGAATCCACCGTTGTACTTTTCAGGTGAACAAGAAGGATAGGCAAATGTTCGTGGATCAGCTGAAGCGAACTCTGAATCCACGAAATCTGAGCAAGTACTTGCTCTCCTTCACCAAACGAACGGACCTCTCAGGTTCTATTGGAACCAAGCTCGACAAGTATCGCTTACTCGTAGCTTTTTCCTTTTTCTTCAGCTCCTACCTTATTTTTCGTTCCAGTGTTGACACATTACTCGTATCCGGCTCAAAAGCATCTCATCTGCATACCGTGTACACAACGCAAAAAAGTATGAATCGACGTAAAACAACTTTACTAGTTGTTGACAATGTCGCCGACGTTCTCCAGGAAGCGGTGAGTATTTTCGGATTCTGTGAGCCACACAGGCGCAAATGTGTGCGACTTGATTTGCAGCCGGATAATATGGCTCGTTCGTTCATTCTGCTGTGCAAGGGATGTGGAGTACTGTCTGGAGTCGCCATTCCAGGAATGGAACGGCAACGGACACTGAGCAGGTAATTTTGCGTAGGATTCAGTTCGAAAATCTCATGAGTACCGACTAGTGCTCAAAAGAACTATAGTCGCAAATGTTCCCCTTTTCTCGCAGTTTCATGCCGCATTTGTTGTACGTATGTTCATCACCCATTGCTTACTACATGCCATAAGCTTGGTTGCAGGACATCTTATACCCAACCTGCGGAGGGGAGCGCCCGGCTAGGTACAAGCGGTGGGCAATGCGACTAAGAGACAATTACAAAAAAGCTTTTGAGCACAGCAGTCTACTCAAATAACCTTCCACCAGACCACCAGAACCGATCGAATCAGAAGACCTGCACCAGAACGAGTTCTGGTTGAGATCATCAGTCGATTCTCTTCTGCGGTCGTTTTGCGTCTTTTCGGCTCAGGGGTTAGCAGTCCGTTGGTCTGAATAGACTAAAAATCCCTTTATAGTTTTGAGATATCAACGGAACACTTCTAAGACTCTTCGAGGAGCTGAAAATTTTGGTCTGAGCGGTTGGATTAACTTTCAAAGACTCATCGTACAGAGAATGCTACGAAGGGTTACTTCATGCACCCACCGCGATTGGTCAGGGGTTGTGGATGGGTATTAGATGTTCGTAAAAGTTTTGGTTTTTGGGCACAGCGATGCTCTCTGGTCCTTTACGGCACATGATTTATTGAGCATAAGATTCCGGCAGTTCCCTTTGAATTGAACCAACGCATGCACTCAGCGAGCGGTGTAGTGCTCTCTTATGAGTCAGACTTGAAGATAAATGGATGGGAGTATGATCACAACCTTTTGCTTAAAGGCAGCACCCATGGAAATCCTCACTTTGGGGGTGAGTCGTTCTCCGTGTGGTCGGCTGCCAGACAATCACAATGGTAACTTGAACACAGAAAAAAAGCGGCCTATCTGTGGAGATACTGCCGTGGACACAGAGCCGAGCGTGGACATTTTGCTGTCCGCCACGCCACTTTACGCTATTGATTCGGCATGCTATGAGTGGTCTAGCCTGATGTATCATGTTGTATAAGGAATATTGGACTGTATAGGGTATGGAATGCACACCATCCACAAGAATTCGTGACGATACGCGCGTATACCCTCAGCGGAAAACTCGTCCGCACTGTGGACGCATGGGAAACAGCGCCTTCATTTCCTATCTTTCGGGGGGTTCCATGCTGTTTCATCATTGCCTATGAGTTCATCGTCCCTGGAAACCTTGAAATTCAGCGAAATTTCCAACACAAAAATTTCCGTGGGTGCTGCCTTTAATTGACTGTGATTTTTTTGACTAATGTTAGGGAGCCAACCATATCTATTGTTGAACCTTTACCTCTCATAAAATTTCAATTATCATTATTAATGTAATTATTTTAGCTTATTTGACAACCTAGTGTTATATATTAGTTGAAACATGTTTGTGAGGGCGCCTTTGCTTCCCTTATGGTGTTCTACGCCATTTCCCAGACGCAGTGAAGGTGGCAGCACCTACTTAGGTCACGTAAGGGTGAAAGGACAAAAAAAGAGCGCGACTGTTCAGAGGTTCATTTTTTGAAGACCCGTGGCGTAAAGGTGATCGGAAGCGCACGCATTTTTCGAGTCTCCTGAAATTTCGAACCATATTCATTCCATTTATTGCTGCTACCTACAACTTACTACTTCTTTATGAGGTTCTCACGAATGTAATGTTTAAGCTTCTTCGTTGGCAATTTTTGAAAGCCTTATTCCGAGCACCTTAACCGACTGTTCTTCCTGAAAACGATAGATTGCGTTGTTTGCTGCTGTTTCAGTGATCTTTTGGAAGATCTCTTGTTGGATCGTAACTTTTGGTGGTTGATGAGTGAGCGTGGAAGCATCCCAGTTAATTATTCGATGAGCTTCTGGTTGTTGGACTGATCGCGCCATTTTCAGTTCCATGGAGGAGGCAGATCGCCCACGTCGCCTCTCGGTCACTCAACCGAATCTTCCACCAGTGCCGTCGAATTAATCCGTGTTCTCAAGGTTCGCCCGCATTTCAACTCTCAGTGTCACTGCAGACCGCACGCTCGGTGCACGTTCCTCGCTCCCGAGTCCTTACATCCCACACTTACCACTTTATCCGATGCACTGATATTCATCGCCTCTATTTGATGTTTTTCAGTATGCTCGTGGTCGATTGAAGTTTTTATTTATTATTCAGGCACTTTCGATTCCTCTACGTAATTACATACCATTCACATTTGTACATTCATTAAATCACTACTCAGAAGTTGTATAAAATGACCCATTTTCACTTTGTTACACAAGAGAGTAAAGAGTAGTAGAACACATAAAATTTTGAAATGTTCCAAGATTTCTTCATGACATTATCCGGTGAGCTTTGTTCATACGTACAACATATGTTCATACGTACGTACATATGTTATTGTGGAAATGAGGACCTGTAGACCTCAGATCAGTTGAACTTAAGCTGACCAATTCTTCGAAGAAAAGGAGAGGCAGATCCGTCATTATAACGGGAGAAGGGCAGCTAGCTGCAGCAAATCTGCTATAGCTATAACACGTAAAATCTGAGTGGAAATTGACCCGAATCATTTGCAAGCCAAGAGTTGGTTCTTGGACCTTTGCTTGGGTCCCACTGAATTCCACCAGGAATCTGCGAGAAGCCGCATGTTTGTCAAGGCGAACTACAGGTGCTTCCTGCAAATACCTTTCATATTGATGAAAACCACGAGGATGAGTTGTCACGTGTAGGATTAGAAGACTAACGGTCTTTTTTCGCTCCCAGAATTCCATAAAAAACTGCATGTGGGTCAGTCAATCGGTCATCTGGAAATGGTGGAAAAGACCTCATTGTGCTTGCCACGTAATTTTTTTGGTCCCANCGCGACGCCCCGCCCACAATCGATGCGCACCGGCCTCACAGTCGCCAGCGACGGCGAATCGCGGTGCTATACTCCTCGAGGACTGTAGCGGCAGTGAGAGAATGCGCGTGTCGTGCCACGAATTCCAGTGGATGGTACGCGTTTCATATGCAGCATTATTTCTGCAGCGTTCGGCCATGCGCCACACCAGCGTTAACTCGCTACGTTACGGGCCGCAGATGTGTCCACGGCGGCTATTTACAGTATTCAACTTGCTGTTGTGATTGTCCAGCGGCCGGCTCTATGCTAAGCTACTCCCTTCAGAAGTGAGAATTTCAGTTAGTGCTACCTTCAAGATGAATATGACGAAATCTATGCAGATGAATATGCCTTTATTGAATGATCGACCTTATTGTTAGCTCACTATTGTTGCAAGGGGTCGGTGAAAATGCAAATCTTGAACACTCCAGAAATGTTATCTTTATTGCTCTTTTTTTGCTTTATTTGCATTTCGTTAAAAGCGTTCCTGAGCTATACCGGAGTTTTAATTACATCTTGTGAGCAAAACTGAGGTATTCAAATTTCCTCCGTGGGTTCAAACCCGTACATGGCACATTGCGAAGGAACTGGCTTGAGGTACCGTGAGCAGAGCACTCGCACCAGGTGTCGTTCGGCTTCCTGATCACGAACGCCGTTAATAATGATCCAGGGCACCTATAAGGATCTGTTCAGTAACTGAAAATACGCTGAACTATTCCACAAACCCATGACATCCCTGGCGCTTTGCGATTCTGCACTTGGCCGTGACGAGCTAACAAAGTCCGGCCTGTGTCACCCATAGCGCAGCGAACCAAACTGCAAAGAAATGCAATCAGGTTTACTTTGTAAATACATTGTACTGACCAGAACTCGCTTTGTCTTTAGGGAAGAGCCAGCCCTAAAATCACTTCAAGATTCTTATTATACAATTGGAATTGCAAACAGGAGCTGCTCGCAGTGATTCATTATTCGCTGTGGAAGAGCCAAATACTCCATTTTTAAACGTCAAGGAAAGTAACGGTACAACTTCAACTTAATATCTGTCACATGTGACGTCGCATGTTCCGAGCAACAGTTTCTTTTCAGTGTCGGATATGGCGTTAAGTGGCCGGCGTCTTCTCGTCTCGGTCAGTAACATGACGTCGTATCTGATTTTCCTGGCCCGCATCATCAGATGAGAGTCTCCGATGCAAAGATACAGATCATCGTCATAGTCCTTCTCGTTAAAGGCAGCCTATATAACCCCCCGAACCTCGTCCTCACTGACGCTGCCACACCAATGACTCTTACGAGAATAGAGGAACACTCAGTTATTGCTGTGTGTAGCATAGAGATGAAACCCACAAAGAAGTAGCTTGCTGAGCTCTATTTCCTTGTGGGGGTTGTTGTATGATCTCACCTTAACAGACTTAGATGATAGAGCTTATTTGCTGGAAGCGACTCCGGCCCGCCTCTTTTGTACATTCCAGCTTTTTGTATTCAGTCCGTTTCATTGGATATATGTGCAGGATAGAACCGCCACTTCACAGATCCATTGTATAACTCTGACGGACAATATAAGTACAGTGGGCGTCGATGGCGGTGACTCGTCTGCGGCCTCGAAAAGCACGCGGCGCGACCGCGCAGCTACCGATGGAATCGTCGCCGCGGTGGCGAATCTGGGTTTTCGTGATAGTAGTTCATAACATTTGATGCTAACTAATAAGAAAACTAACTGACTATCAAGAAAACCCCATAATTTGATGTCCCAGAGGGGATTCCTGCTCGAGCGACGTGGTTGCACTGCCTGCTTTTCGATGCCGCAGACGGGTCACCGCCATCGACGCCCACTGTACTATGATTAGTAGAGAATACCGCTTATTCAATGAGCGCCTCCCTGTTGCCATGTGTAGAGAAAGTGCGAAGCGAACAAATCCGGGACCGGGACTGCCATATTCATGTATGCGTGTTTAGCAATTTTTTTCGGCAAAGTATGAGCTTCCTGCTCTTACTTTGCAATGAAATAGCTTGGGGAAAGCTTTAAGGCAGCACTCACGAAAATTTCCTCTCTGAGATTTTGATGGTTCGGAACCTAACCGGGTCTTCTAACAATTTTTATCACGGAAACTCGACCGCTTCTGAAATACAAGTAGTTTAACGTGGATCAGCGGCTCAGGCACTCGCACCGGCCGAGCCCCGGGCGAATTCGAGTAACCGGCCGGGCGGCTCCGCAAATCCGGCCGAACGGCGAACAACTTTGAGAAACCGGCCGAGCGGCGCGTATAAATTTAAATGCCGGCTCAATTACCGGCCGAGCGGCGCGCGATTTCAGGCGCACCGGCTGAGCGGCGCGCGTATGTATGGTTCTTGTGATTAAAGGTACTACAGATAAAAGTAGTTGCGGAAAGGGACTACTGAAAAGTGCAATGTACAGTTACGCCAAAGGGTGCAAACCACAGGGTGCAACGAGTCCAGTGGTGCTTGCGGAGCGCTGTGGTACCAAAAATAGCTCTCAAAACGGATCCGCTGATATGTCAGGGGTACGCTGATGAATAGAAGTGAGTAAAACATCAGCCAACGGCTCAGTAAATATGGGAGAGAAAGCGTGTACCGGCGCCTAGTTGCGTGAAGACGTCGTACAAAGAGTGTATGGGAAAGAAGCGCTGGGGAGACCATCCGGAATTCGATGAATATCCCTCCATTCTCACTCGGTCGTGTGCTAGTTCCATGTTGAGAACACTCTTAGTTAATCGACTTTGTTGTTTGCTCTTTAATTGTTGGTGTTAACACCACCCTACTCATATGGATGGAATAGCAACCTTACCCACACTATGGTGAAATTGTAGCATGGACAAGCACTCATCATGGTGTGGGCAAGTTTAGAACATCTTTTGCTCTCCGAGTTCATCTCTGGTCCAGAGATATCATCTACATACGGTGTACATGCCCATTAGGCTCAAATCCACTGATAAAGACTTTATTAACTCTGTAGGGGTTAGCATACGAATCAAGACTCAAGGACTCATTGAAAACTCTTACATGCTTGTAGTGAACTGATCACACTTGCACACCCCAAGGTGAACCCCAAACCAGGCACGCGAGGTTTCCACAAGCTCAGCATGTGGCCCAGCATACCGGCAATATGATGAGCTCATAGAAAATGAAGCTATATCTAGAGTGGTAGAGTCCCTGCATAGCAGCACGGTTGGCCGAGTGGGTTACGCAGTGGACTACAAGTCAGTGAAGAACGATGGTGAGGTAGGTTCGGATCCCGGCAAGTAAAACGACGCCGAACCAAAGGCAGAATTGTATTATTTTCTTGCATGGGTGATTTTTGTTCTCGTACAGGTACTTTGGCCGGAAGCGAACTCCGAATCCACGTGGACCTAACAAAGCTAACGTGAATTGAAACCTTCCGGCCGAGCGATGCATCCAAAACCGGCCGGGCCGGTTTTCCGGTGGCCGCTCGGCCGGTATTCGTGGGCCGCTCGACCGGCGCGAGTGCCTGAGGGGATCTGTGTGGGGTCGTTTGATCGAGTTGTGGCGGCTGTGGACCGTTGCTGCCAGCTAATTTGGAGGGCAGCGATTTCTTCTCTTGTTGTCATTAAAGACAGCACTCGCGGAAATTTTTGTCATCGAGATTTTAGCGCGGTCTTAAGTTTTTGACTACGGTGAGCACGAGGGTATCGGTCAATTTTGTTAAAACTTCTGAAAAGCCGATTTTGGAATGTCCTTATTTTGCTGAGTTAGATCGGAATGGTCGAGTTGCGCGGAACAGACCTGACCAAAAAGTTGATGATGCTGCCTCAGTCGTCACGTAATTTTTTGACGAATTTGGTTATTTACCCGGATTTGCAGTGTTTTCAAGCAAAAGAAAATGGGAATAGCAAAAGGGAAGGATGACAGTTGCACAAATGTATCCGTGGAGCAAAAACAGAAAATGTAAGGCAAAGGACAAGAACAAATATCGCTAATTCACAATTAGAGATAGCAATTAAACGATGCAAGCCGGAAAAGGGTAAACAACTCTTGAAAAGTGAAAAGAGCGCGGAAAAGTATTTTTCATAGGAAAAACTGAGTGACGGCTGGCAAAAACAGCTGATCCGTGTCAAGAGTCGCTCCAATGCTACGCTTGCAAACACGAGAACTCGTACCAGCAGGCTGGTTTGTACTGTTGTACTGGAGTTCTACTTGTAATATCTCGCCTAAGCCATGACTTCCGACACCATTTTTGTCGCAGAATTGTCGGGACTATGCTTGAGATTTGAAAACTTCCAAAATCTAGAAGATGAAGATTATCGTGGGTGCTGCCTTTAAGCTATTTCCAAGCCTTTGGCTACCCTTCTTTGCATTCCTTGCTTCTATAGGTGTTTGTCTGCGTTTCTGCGTTTATCCTGAACAAAACCGTCGAATCAGAACAGTGAAATCGGTGAAATCGGACTTACAGATTAAATGTTTGGGAAGAGATTCAAATCAAGCTCTTTGTGGTCTTATCGAAGAATTACGGGAAACGGGAAAAGTGAAAATATGATGCTGCTGAATTTCTGGGTATTTCCTACCTCTTGGCTGCAATAGACATCTTTCTAACCTATAGCAAAGTGCAGCAGAATTATGCAAGAATGTTGAAATATTCTGCATCACATCTGTGGGTCGTAGTAGATTTTGGAAAAAAAATCCGACAACGCTCCTGCACCGATCTAATGTTTAAAAAACCTGTCTAATAACTTGGTGAAGAATATTTTAGTTTGCAAGTTTGAAAACATTCCACACTTATGCATAAAACACCTCCACAACCTTTCGGTTCTTATGAACATTCCGTACAGTTATTTAAGTTCCTTAGGTAATGAGCTTTAGTTTTTGAGCTTGTGATATACGAGGTTGATGGCAGCCCCTCAACGCTGTTCAGTGCCCGAGAAAGCTGATGGACCGACTCTATCAACACTGGCTCCGCCCACACCTTCACCATCGACTATAATTCGAGCCTAAAGCATGTTTGGCATTTGTATGAAGCAGAGAGCAAGTTCCTTCTCGAATTGCTTTCTTGAGTACGTCTTTCCACTTTTGCGCACAAAAAATTCAATAGTTACCTTTTACTATCAATCCGAGTAGATGTGCCTCTGTCAATGCACTTGCGTACAGTAGAGTTGAACTCAGCATTTCCTTGGATACAGCTTACTGAAAAGTCAGCCACTCACGGAATATGGGCGGGTGGTGCTATCATATTTTAACCTCGCAGGAGGAATGGCAACAGGACCACGTGTGAGCTCTGTTCGGGCAGCACACTTTCTCCTGTTTCTGCATGTTTGACTACCGCATGGCTGGACCCTCGAATATCATGGAAAGCACAACGAGACGAAAAAAAAGCAGTTCTTTCAAAACAACGAAATTCGCCAAAATATCTAGCATAAATGTTTGAGTGAGTGTTTGCTTGACCATGTCAGAACCACATTTCCTGGCCTATTCCACCTACGAGTTAACCTGAGAATTCGGCCAACCCATTTCAATGTGTTTTTCCGCATCTGGCAGCTTTTCAATGAGGCAAGCTTGGAGGGCATTTTTATCGCATTCCGTTGGTCCGTGCTGGCAGGTGCATCTGTAATATGTGATTTGGTGACTAATCTGTTTTATGTACAAAAGTCAAGTGGCATACGTTCATAAAGAAGGTACCAATGGTGGACGCGAGAGGAGCGAAGCCCCTCCCCCTCTCAGAATGAGGCGCCAATTTTTTAAATTACTTCATAAAATAAATTTAAAAAATTTTTACTGTTCATTTTTTGTTTTCGTTTATGACTATCATTTATTAAATAGTGTTTTAACAGACCAATCAGTTTACTTCTAATTGTATACAAGACGATTACCAAAATACTAATCGAACGCGTGGAAAGAGAATTGGATGTCTATCAACCAGTAAAGCGAACTAGCTTTTCCAGAACTTCTCTCGCATGGACAATATTTAAAGGCAGCACCCACGAAAAAATTCGTTACCCTGGTTTCAACGCGATCTTGGGTATTTGGCTATAAGGAACATAGATAAAGTGTTCATTTGTCCCAAAACTCATGGCGAAATGGTTTTTGGATACCACCAATTTGTTGCTTTATAGCAAGTTGGCCGAGTTACGCGGATAGAGTAGATCAAGAAAGTCGATAACGCTGCCTTTGTTGTCGACAAATTTCTTAGCGCAAGTGGATATTTGACCAATTCTGCAGCTTCTCTAAAGAAGAAAAATCAGAAACGAAGAGGAATTAGATTGTCCACTGTAGAAATATTCCTCATGAAAAGAAAGAAAACTTATGGTTAAGTGTAAAGAGCCAAAAAAAACTGGAATTCGTACCATGCGTGAAAATATGACAATTCCGAGAAAAACAAGGGATGATATTGTAAAATAACAATTAAGAGGACCTAAATAGAGGGAAGCAGATTATCACAGTAGGGAACTTTTCGAAATGAGCATTAGAAACGAGCGTTACCTCTGGAAAACTGACAGATTGGGGCAGAGAACAGCTGATTCGCACTCCGCTACAACTCGCCTGGGGATCCCCGGATCCCATGTTCAACTTTTAATATCTCGAGAAAGTGCATGCTTTTGGTGGTGCAACTTGCGTAGAACTACTGGCACTATCGTTCAGACCCCAAAGCATTCAAAAATTTTGACATGAAAATTATCGTGGGTGCTGCCTTTAAGCCATCACTCAGATTTCTGAAAAGAGTCACGAGTACTAATATCTCTAGTCCTAGTCTTCATAGACTATATGTAAGAAAGCTTTCAAATTGGTGGAGACCAACACCATCTTGAATAAGCTAGCACACGATAGAGTCGTCTCGGCATGCATCCACTTGCTTTAGCAATGCCTCTTGGGCACCTCAGTCATAATTCTGTTGTTCAATCGCAAGCTGAAAATTCTCACCAAAAGAGGAGTGCGACAGGAAGAGATGATATCCTCAAGCCGTTTGCAACGTCTCTGTAGTACGTGATGTCGGGACCGAATAGGAAAGACAAAGAATATCTTCTCGAAAGAAGGAAAGTTAGTAACCTCCGTCTCGCAAACGATATAACATTGACAGCTAACAGCATGGTGGAAATAAAAACGATTATCACTGGTGGTCCTGGATATTTCTCAGTCGGACAACTGCCGTACGTACTTCGATAGTCAATAATATTTACCCTTCCAGTCTAGTTCGAATTTGGTTTGTGCTGGTTCTTACAGCTTCTTCCTAGCTTGTTCAATTGGTTATTGTCTTACTGAATCAATGTATACCTGGTCACTCAATCAACAGCTCAGGTTATAGGTGATGGATACGTGACTTCTCTGAACCCGTTTTAGCTTACTCCCTCCGAGCAACATTAGTAGCGGCGTATGCTAATAATCTGTTGGAAGCGTCACTGCTATTTTGAGCTGATAACAAAGTGGAACTTCCCGAACCCCTGCCACCATTATTCTCTATCCTGGTGATCTCAAAAATGTTGCTTGTTTTCGTTAGAAGCATAGGTGAAATCTGAGTTTCTGTAAGGTGCCTATCTAGAGAGATGGACCCCTGTTAGGAATTCCTTCTTCATTGGTCTCTAAAATTTATATTATTTTATAGCCTTAGTGCACGAAAAAATTAAATGAATTATTTAAATAAATTAAAAAATAAGTCAATAAATAAAAGTTCGGGGTAGTTAGTTTCTATCTAGCCAATTTGAAACATAACACTACATTACCTCTATTTATAAATGCTGCTTTCTATCATGTTTGACGTATACTACTGACCGAAATTTTAGCATATTTATTGGTACACCTGTATGATGCATCAAATAAGCGATTGAGTTCAATTATACATATCAAAAGCGCTGGTCCCACGGTGGGCCCACCGTTATCCCATGGTTGATATTCGGCATGTCAACCATGGGCTAATGGAGGGGCCACCATGGGCTATTAGTGGGCCCACCGTAGGCTAACCTGGGAGCTTCCATGGGCAAAGCGGGGGATTTCTGGTGGTGTATCGGGGGTCTTTCCCACTTGAACATGGATGCGCTTCGGTCGCAGGTACCTGCGCCGGAGCCTGCGCAGGCACCCAGGTGCCCGCGCAAGAGCCTGCGCAGGCTCCCAGTGGGCTCCGCGGTCACGCGCGGATATTTACATCCGCGCCGCGTCCGCACGCGACCGCGTCCCACGCATCTTGCCTGACCGTTCGCTGGGCAACGGTTTCCACCGGGCCGCAGCCGGCCAGACAAGTCCCGTAGTCTAGTCCGTCTAGTCTCCAACTAAGTGGAGACTAGACTCTGGCTTTCACACCCCGCAGTCGGCTTATATACGGTTTCTACCAGTATCAGCAGCTGTTCAACAAGTGTTTACATGGAAACGTCGAACCGTGGGATAACGGTGGGCGAATGGTGGGCAAGTAGTGGTCCCACCGTGGGTTTTCCAAGCATGGTGGACCCACCGTGGGGAAATCGTGGGCCCACCGTGGGATTGATAACAATGGTGGGCTAACGGTTGAGCAAGTGGGGGCGAACACCGTCATCGGGGGACAAGGGTGGGATAACCTTGGGATAACGGTGGGCCAACTGTCAGTTGGGGGTCCACCGTGGGATAACGGTGGGCCCACCGTGGCACGAAAGTTCAGAGTGTAAAGTACGAGGTTCCCACACACCGATTACTGTTTTAACCTTTTAACTACACAGATGAATCTGGAAAACACAGTATTTGTGTCTGTTCCATCCCTGGTTCCTTATGCTCGAAGAAAAATCCTATTAAAATCTGTCATTGCTAATTATTTAAGTGCATTTTTCGTGAGAAACCGAAACGCTCCAGAAACAAAACTCATTATACGTGGCAAGAAGAGGTTCCTAAGTAAGAGTTTTGAAAAAATCGAATAGAATTTGAAAAATTTTTCTAATATTTGAATATTCGAGAGATCAACGATTCTGTGACATTTAAGAATTGAAATGCCTGAAAATCAGAGAGTTAGGAACTCTTCAAAAATTTGCATGGTTTGAAAGCCGTAAACTGGAAGAATCCAAAAGACTAAAGGTTTGCATGGCAGCACTGTTGGAACTTGTCGACATAAAATTCCTAACTTCTCTACACTATCCAGAAATTTCAAGTATGATCTGTAACATGATATCCAACAGGCCTTCTGACCTAAAGTCTCAACTTGGAGTAGCACCTTAATTTCGTGTACTTCTCTTCTAGGCGCCTGCCGCTACATGCAGTCTTGCAGCATTATTCACCCTTATCACCACTACCCAACCAAATTGAGTTGACTGTAAACCACTCACTCATATCCATCACCAGTCCATTTACACTTAGTTGAACTTGGAACTCCAAATGGATGATAACGAATTCGTAGACGAGGCCCAAACAACTTGTATGCGGGAAGAAGTTGATTTCGCATAAATCTGAGAGATTAGTTAGTTACGTTATTGGAGTATGAATTTTGCAAAGCAACAATAGAAAGACTAGACTCACTTCTAACTAGAAATATGTGCATACCTCAGGCAAATTCAACAACAACTTACATTGTCGAATGAATGCATTTGGTCTCTCCAAAAACCTCAATGTCCACTTTGTTCCCGGAGTGCCTTGAGCGGTCACTAACACGATTACTAACGCCCGCAACAGTAACAC
This sequence comes from Ancylostoma ceylanicum, assembly GCA_000688135.1. Classification (NCBI taxonomy): domain Eukaryota; kingdom Metazoa; phylum Nematoda; class Chromadorea; order Rhabditida; family Ancylostomatidae; genus Ancylostoma; species Ancylostoma ceylanicum. The sequence goes on along the minus strand of JARK01000279.1, from coordinate 46,335 downwards.
CAACAATAAGCAGAGATACAATTGTTCGATTTATGAGCATCTGAAAAAAATTCCTAAAATCACATCGATCTCGATATAAAAAATAAAAAATAAAAAAAATAACAATAAAATAATAAAACTCTAGAAATGACTTGGATTTGGAAAAAGAATGATCTCATCTACTTTGTTTTTATTCCGAAACAAGGCTCCTCGTTATAAGTATGGAAACAGAGCTTATTGATTTATATTTCCTCTCCGGTGAGATCCGTTAATAACTTCGGAATCTTCGATACGAAGTTGCGAGAGCGGCCTTCCCACCTTTTCTCCTTACACACTGGCGATGCAAAGACCCTGATCAACTTCGTCAACATCGCGATTAGACTCTGCATACCGACGCAAAGGTTGCACCTTACGAGACCGTGGGCACGCAACATCTATAGCTTATCTGCACCATTAAAATCATACCGCCGAAAAGAATGCATGACCAATGATTCGAAACTGTCCGAATCAACTGATGTAAGTTGATAGAGAAGAAATCCACTGCAGTTCCCACAATCCATGCTCCACCGGAAAAGATTATCGGCACGACCTGAGAGAAGGCAACCTAAGCAATCGTAGAAGTGTCACCTTCTGAACTTGCCCTCAATCCTATTCGCCGGAGAGTTAACAAGCAAATATGGATATTGACGGATGAAGTCAAGATGACGGTGCGCGAGAAGTGAAGTCTGCACCACGTATTCCTCAACGGCAAGACGAATGACAACTGGCAGGTAAAATCTGGAAGCAGAGAGTGCAGCGGGGAAGACTATGGCTGCCACGAAAGCTGAGCACTACGACAATGTTAGCAAGAACGCAGATATGAAAAATAGAGGCGGTGACTCTATCTACCGGCTGGCGAAGTTTTGCGAAAATGATGAAAAGTTCAAACTTAACGGTCAATGACGGGCACGGAATAGACCGCGAATGAGCGACGAAGAGGTAGTGTGGCTTTCTTGAGAAAGTATCAACAGAGGAAATCAGCTACTCATCCACTCAACTACCGCCACCTTAACTTCCCATCCAGCCGATCACCGGGTTGCCGCGGAACAAAGGAATTCAAGAAATTGCAATTCAGCTGAGTAATAGTAACGAACCCTGGAAAACCGACCAAGTATCTCAGCTCAAAACTCTCAGTCGATGACGGCGTAGCCCATGAAGTCGTTCCTCGCATCAACGCTGAAGTGGCGCTCGATGACAGAAGTGCTGTGCCACAAGAAAATTCCGGATCACTACGAGTCGAAGATGTATCGAGCAATCGCTCGATCTTTCCATACTGAGAGAAATACATTTATTAGAGCGTCATTGACGGGAACTCCGATTTCCTGCCCCAACCCCCCCCCCCTCCCCCCAACATTCTTTCCGATCTGTGCTCTAAATAACATCGAACCACAGTTTGATTTAATCAACCACGTCTCACATGAGTGTCATGAGTGAGGAGCGAAGAATCCAGCGAGGATCTACATCATCGTGCCTTTAGCAGACCTAAAATCATTTAGTCCCAAAAGTTTAGTTTCCCACTTGAGATACCATTTTCCCCAAACAACGACATGCTCTCACCACCATTAGAGACGATTTGTGATAACTTAACAGTGTCATTGACCACTGTGTGTGCCACTTCAAGGATAACTTCTGTCAGCATATCCCAGCAGGGAAAGTGGTCAACTCAACTTTGCATACACACCCCTGAAGGCCAGCCGGGTGGCGCCGTCTAGCGGCGGCAACTTTTTGATCGTTATATAAAACAAGCGTAATTTGATGTAATTGTGTTAGTTAGATTTATGAGATGGAAGAAAGGATGCGTCCTTGACTGCGAGAGCGAGTAAAAGTGCGCATGAACTGCGTGCAGTCTCAGTTGCGAGTGGTGAGAATGAATTGCAGAACACAACCGCAATGCAAAATAACAAAATAACCTTCACGAGCCATGGAAGAAACAGAGAAGGAAGGCCTTATAAAAAGGAATGTGTATAAGAGAAATCTCGATGTAGGCAGGAAACAAGGAACACGGCAGAATCTCCTCGCTAGTTGTTCGCGTTACGAAGGTGTGGAGAGATACAGTGAGCGATGTTAGATTTCTGGTCAACTAATATACGTGTACGAAGGTGGAAAAACGACAATTAGACATTTTTGTCATATCAATCATAAAAACTTGCACTAGTTATCAGGAACAATTCAAATGAGTTGATTGGCTGAAATGGACCAAAGAATTCTTGAACAGTTTTTCGAGCGTGATTAATGAGAGGAAAGAAAGTCTCGTCTCTTGGACGTGCCACAGAACACTGGAATTGATAGAAAGACGTGAATGTAAATACCTCATCTTTGCTGTCCATCACAAAATTTGTGTTTACATTATTTATTGTTATTTTATCATGAGAACAACGTTTCATCATCCATACGCACTATCTCGTATAATAAATAGGCAGTAACTTCTATATATTGTCGGCAATCGAAGACACGTCCGTTCCAGCGGTCTCTTTCTAAAGCGTGACTGATTCGAAAAAGACCTAGATTTTCTAAAGATGAATTGCTGATGTTTTCTGCTGAAATACAAGCGTAAATAGTACGAGAAACTTGTATGGTAAGTACTGGTACATATAATGAATATATGAATGCCGAATATGTAAAGGGGTGAATTCGATCTTATTCTGTAAGAACCTACATTCATCTGCAAACAAGTTGCAATTTTCTATTCAAACGCAAAACGGCCGCTCAGAGCGAAGGTGCAAATAGATGTCTTGGGTTTAATAGATTCTGGACGATGGGGTTCACTTGGTGCATTACTGTCTTTCGTTGCCATATGGTCTTGCGATGCTTCAGGTTCATAACCTTATGCATTTATGTTGAAAATTACGCTTTTGCAACGGCTCATTCCCCGAACTACATTTTTAAATACTGAAAACAATCACTCTTCCAATTCTTCTCGACGCGCTGATTCCACTGATGTACTTGAAATCCGAAAAAATGTTCAAACCCCCCCCCCCTACTTTTAAGGCAAAATGTGATCTTGAGATGGGCGAGTTTCCCTGACCGCAAACAAAGAGAAAGCGAGATTGTTTGAGATTGTTTGTCGAAATGAACTTCTCAGCAGCAGCTATAGTAGTGGTCATCCTGAGTCAGTGCTGTTCCTTTGCAGTCATATCACCAATATCACCACGCATCACCAACGCGAGCTCCTGCAATGGTGGGAGCGTAGCGGTGTGAGCCTAGAATGGTTTCATTTATCAATGAGGGTAACTGTTTTCGGCCGGTAATAGCTCCATTTAACAGTGGAATGAAACTCCTGTCGAGCACCACCGCTACGCTCACGCTCTTGCAGCAGCTTGCGCTGGTGATAGGCGAAGGTATAAGGCCAATTTATACTAGATGCGTGCGACTGACGCGCGGGCGTCTATATGATGAAGAATAGGGGCTAGTCGCATCGCAGTCGCATAGCAGTCGCACGCGCTCGCGGCCTCGCGACGGCCGCGCTTTCTTTTCAACGAGAATTTCATGCGGCGTTCACCAGTCTTCATCCAAAACCTTTCCATCTTGTATAAATATATATGTAGTGATAGGTCGATAAGGAACAACACTGAATCAGAATGACTATGACTCTATTATAGACGGAACAAGTATTTCAGTGTTAGAAAACAATGCCGTACTCTCAGTGAGCTTCCACTGCGGAATGAAGCCTCTCGTACAACTGGCTGAGGACTTCGAAATTCTCGGCATAAGGACCTCGTACTTTTCGGGGTTTTTGACGTCTTCTCGAAATTCGAAGTACATCTATGTGCTCATCAGCCCGAACATGTTCAGATGATGTGGTATTGTGACGAGCTGATACACTGCCTTTGAGTTGTGTAGCGATACTTTGGCAACAAACCTTCCCAAATGCAGAGCCATGCGAGACTCACAAAATGTATCATAACGTGAACCTTGCTTTCTGTATCGGCTAGCGAACCTGAAGACGCAAAAATTTTAATCACGCCAAGCACCATACCGTCGTTCTGGTGTTACAAGACCGCAGTCTCGCTAACTGCGCCATCCTACCTAACAACGATGAAGACTGCACCTCCTCAGACATTCGCTCGGGAGTCCCACCTGACAAAACGCTTTCTTATCATTTTCGGGACAAAATCAGGAACATTGGCGGAAGACATCATTTTGGTTTTATTGCGGGATTAACCGGAGAATGGTGCGGGTTTTTTACTGCCACGTGGCAACCCTTATCAAATGAGGGGTATATAAGGGCCTCACTTTGCAGCTAGGCTTCATTCTACTCTCCGCTTCTGCGGAGAGAAGAGTTCTACGGGAGTGTGGCCTGCTGAAGCTCGGTTAAGACCGTGGCCCAGTGTGAAGACCAGGCGAGATGCGTGGGAGGCGGTCGCGCTCGGCCGTGACGCAAATGCGAAATCCGCTAGTAGTCGGCCCACGGACCGCATACGCGTTGCGGTCACCATGCATTTTTGTTTTCTTCCGTTTTTCAGTTTCGGAACAAAATCCGGTCTCCCACCGCAGCATGAGGGAAAAATTGGGATGTTGCGGAACAAAAACGAGCTGTTTTCGATGACTCCCGCTCACCCTCGAGCGGGAGTCATTATTTTGTCAGGTGGAACTCCCGAGCGAATATCTGAGTCCGACTAAGAATGAAATGAAAATGTTATCCCGCATAATGTATCGCGGACTCATTCTCTCGCCTCTCATAAAATAACACAATTGCCAAACAGACTTTTTACTCATTCTCTCGTAAAATGTTTTGCCAAATGTCATATATCAAACATCAGAGTAATAAAATGGAACCTAATCGTCATTATTACCGATACCGATAGAATTCTCAGCAGAGAGAGAATGCCTATACTGTCCTTTCCGAAAAGATAGATGGATTCCGTGGCTGCAGAATCGCGGTGCTATTTGGACGAGGGACGCGGATAGAGCAGTCCCTCGTCCAGGTACCGTCGCGATTCTGCAGCCGCGACGCTGTGAAGCCGCAACACTATCTTTTCAACAAGGACCGTAGTAGTTTCCGAAACAAGAAAATGAACACAAAGATGAGATAAATATGAAGCTCCATGAAAGTTCGACGGGTAAATTGCGAGAGATAACTTTGTTATTGATTTAAATGAAACATGCTTCAGTGGAACAATGATGTAGCACATGAAATCATTTCTGTTATTGGCTAAAATCTGGATAACATCCCCAGGAATCGGTAAAGGAGTCAACCTCCGACCGCAATATGTATAACGAGAGGACCATAATCTGAATACGTAGCAGTTCAAGCTCTCCCGCGAGAGAGCGTAAATCGTCAGTTGATGCGGAAATGAAATTGAAAAAAAAAACGTCCTTGACGGAAGGTCAGTGCGACTCTCGCTAGTTATCTGTCCGAATCGTGTACTTGCATGCTCTTCTGTTTGTTTCTGACAAATTAAGGGACGTGAAATAATAACCGTACAGATCGGAAAAATCGGGCGGAAACAGGGCACATCTGAAAAGCATTAGGATGAACCTGGGACCATTTTTTTTCTTCCAAAATAGAATGGGGAAGGAGAATTTTGCTAGCTTGATAAGAAGATGTTGCCGAGAATGTGTGTCCTAGCAAAATTCCAGGATTCTTCTCTCACTAGCAGGTCAAGTCTGCTTTAATTTACCCGACGAAAAAAGCAAAAATCAACAGCTTTTGGGCATTTTCCCCTTGTTTTACAAGGAAATTGATTTCCGTGGAAGAGAACCGGGAAGAATTGTTGAATTTTCCCTTCAGGAGACTGATATATGACATGTTTTAACAAACTTGCCGAAGAACCGCGGTAATGAGAGAGAGTAACACCTAACCAGAGCAGCTAGGAGTATTGACGCCTCTGTCCTTCTAGGATTGCACTGTGGAAAACCTCTACGGTCAAGACAGTCTCTGTGACGTAGGCACTTGTTCGTAACGCTGCTCCGATGGTGTTTATAACTATATGCGAAGAGGTGTGGCGGACCGATTTTGCTGCGCCGGTTTCTCGGGGGTGAAAGTTCGAAATTCACCTATTTTAGAAACTTCAGCGATCATCGTTTTTGCTGCTGTACATGTACGAGTGATGGGTGAAACCACATGATGTTGTTCATCATACACTTAGATGACTTGTGCTCGAGAACAATAGCCGACAAGGTGTTGCGGTTGTCTTCTTCGTCCAAAACCGAAAAACAGTATGAACTTCGATTGTAAACAGCATGGAACAGTTGTGGAATGTGCATTCATTTTCATTATCAACTGTTCTGAAACCGAAAAAGAGGGATCAAAGAACTTTCAGAAGAAGAATAATGGCGATATTTGCTAGGTTTTCACGTTTTACGCCTCTTTACTATATGCATGCGGTCATTGGTTTGTTAAATCCAGAATTCTCTCAAATGGTGCTGTAAAAAAACTACAAATTAAGAAGCCTTCAGACTTCTGAGCTATATCTTCATGATGTTTTCTGTCGTTTTCCTTCAGACTTCTGCTGTTGGAAAAATGAGTATTTTGTCGTCCCATATCTATGCTGTTGTGTGATCATTCGGCTCACTATCGTCTCCTAGCCCCATTTTCCTGCGGAGTTGCGGATAGATGCTGTAGTATGCCCCACGCTCTTCTGTGTTTTTTTTTTGCACTTGAACGTGCTTCAATTATAAAGGTTCACCTCGGGGTCATGCCTAAAGCGGTTTGGATGTCGTGTGTAGAAATCTCAGCTCTTAATGCAGGGATTATGGTTTCTACTTCGTAATCGACATCGTTGTACACCCACATTCCATGGCAACCTGAAAGTATGAATGTGTTAGAACTTAATTGAAGATTTTGCATATCTCGACTAGCAACAAGCAACATCAGATGTTCGCCACATCGATGAAATGCTAAAAGGAATAATGTAACTGCGCGCGATATTTGGAGACTAACCTTCGAATGAAGATAATGGGAGGCTCGACCGTTTCACCTTAAAAGTCCGAAAAGGCCCAACTGCAACTGAAAAAAAGCGCAAGGATCTATGATAATAGCCAACACTAATCTGTAAATACAAAAAATACTTTCACATCAGCATAATCTCCCTTTTCTCCACAACGATGATGACGACGCGACATTTGTTAAAGGCAGCACCCACGGAAACTGGCGTCTCAAATTTTCACTTTCTCAGAAACTTCAATACATCCCAAACAGTTCACCCACAAGAAAAGCTGCGGAAATGGCCTGCTTTCAGCTCAGTAACCAGTACTTCTACGTGACGGCGAACACTTTCGACGAGTTTGCCGTCCGTTAAACAGAGGGCATTCCTTGAAACGACGTAGAATCAGCTGTTTCACTGCATTCCCAGACCCCAAATTCACTGGTTTTTGTTTCACTGAGAGTCATTCTTGTGATTTTTCAAATCTTTTTTGTTGTTTTCATGCACTTCTAACATTTTCCACGCGCATTCGATGGTGTTCATAACTGCCTGGTTAAATTTAAGCTAGTTTTGTCAAAATTTGAATTTTAAGCCATTTCTCCCTCATTAGAGCATTCCATGAGGTTTTCTTATTCCAGTGTTGGTTTTGTTAATCGCCACACATTTTCCAATGGGTATTTCTTCTGTTAAATCCCAAAAAGGCTGTATGTAGGACCAAAATCTTGAATGCGCGAGCAATCGGATAAAAGAGACGGCGTTATCGATCAATTGATATCGGCCCTCATCCCCTGGCCTGAGCAACTCGACCACCCCTGTTGCCCATAACCTAAATATGAGCTCTTAATAAGGACATATTTGAAGTTCCTGGAGAGTTTTAGCTTTATGGAAATGTTGAGCAGCCCCGATACATTAAATATATGATAAAACCTTCGAGGCGAAAATTTTCGCGGGTGCTGCCTTTAGGGAATGGATGCCAGAAATGCCTAAAGCGACGGTAATTGATGAGTCGAAATTCGTGCGAAGTATTTGAGTTTGTTCTCTTCTTCTCTCATCATTTCAATTCTTCCCTGGTCCAGCTTTCCCGAAAATTGTTGATAATCCTCGAAAACTTCAATATGGACTCCAGTACAGGGCAAAACTGGATCGTATTGGAGTACTCACACAAGAAAACGACTCTCCTTCTGTTCCTTCCTTTCCTTTCTGTTCCTAAGTCATCCTGTCATATAAAAGCGAAGGACCCACTGATATGGTTAACAGCGAATTCCATTCGGTTTGACCTCTTCAACATACGATGTCGCGTCAGTAACATGCACCAGCACTCCAGTCCCAGCAGCATACAGAAGTATGGCGTGAGTGAAACGCAAAGCCTGATAAGACTGACTGTCGACAAGACAAAGGAGGTGAGTCCGTGCTCTTAACTTTCTGCCCGCGGTAGACCCGCGGTATGGAGCCGATCCGCGGTGGATCCGCGGTTGCCCGCGATAAATCCGCACATGCCCGTGGTGGCGAGCCGGGAGTGACGTCACTCCCACGCTATGCCCTCACATGCCCGCGGTCTACCCGCAGTAACATTGCCTTCCGCGATGGACCTACACATGCCATACGGTGAACCCGCAAATTCCCGCGGGGGTCCGCACTAGCCATGATTCACCCGTCATGCCTTGGCAACCACCCCATTTGTCGGCCGGATGGATAAGGCACCGGACTTGGAATCATTAGCTTTGAAAAGAGGTAGGTTCGAAACCCGGAATGCGCAAACGCTTGCACAGTGATGTGGAAATTCCGCCATGGATTTGCTATTACCCTTCTTCGTCGGACACCCCAACATAGACTCGTTTTTTGAGCAAAATATCAAATGCAACACAGGCGCAGCAAGAGTTTGCTTTTACTAAAAGCAATAAAATCATTGCTAATGCCCAATTAAGTAGATTCAATGCGAAATGACCAACATATATTGTTTACAAGTCAGATTGCACTATTGATACTTGTTTCATAAAAACGCACACGTCCGGATCTGCACATGCCCGCGGTGGATCCGCGGTATGTCCACGGTGGATCCGCACATGCCCGCGGTGGCGAACCGGCGCTCCACCTCGGGCGTACCGCGGATTCACCACGGGCAGAATGTTCAGAGGGTGGGATCGAAACAACTGGATGAGGCGCTAACTGAACATCATCTGAGAGATTAATCGTTTCATCGCCATTCCTCGTCACCAAAATTCCACTGACAATGCCAAAAGCTGATTGAAATTGGGTTAAAACAGCAAAATCAGTCAACGTGCGTTCAACATTAATTCACTGTATAAAGTTGGAATCCAGACTGCCCTGTTTTCTATATGCTGTTCAGAATGCACCAACTATCAGCTGATGATTTGGCATCCACTGATCCATCGGTATACCCAATCATGAGCTACCCTAGCGGTCCTACTACTTCGAACTTTTTGCCCGCGGTGGACCCGCGGTTCACCCGAGGTGGGGAGTCGGTTGGCCACCGCGGGCAAGTTTAAATGCACCGCAGGAATAGTGTGGATTTACTGATGGCATATGCCGTCACTATTAAGTCTTTAGTCATGCTAACGAAAGCAAACATTTTCTGAGAAGGTGTTGCATGCGACAGTTTGGCTAAAACAGTGAATCTGTGTTGTGCTGAACAAAGAAAAAATAATGCAAATTTCCTATAGCTTTTCACTTCGTCTTTCCTTCTTCCCTCTACCGTAGGATTTGAACCTAACCGGCCCTCTCGAATGCTTGATTGGTAGTCCGCCCTCTTATCCAATAGGCCATACGTGTCCACACGCGTAGTGTCGTTTGAGCTCGTGCTGTATCTCATCATTTCTACTGCGGATCCACCGTGGGAATATGCGGGTCCACCGTGCGGCATGTGCGGATCCACCATGGAAAGCAGTGATACCGCGAGTCCACCGCGGGAATGTGGGAATCCACCGTGAGCATTTGCTGGCATAGTGCGGCAGTGACGTCACTCCCGATATTTCACCGTGAGCATGTGCGGATCTATCGCGAGCAACCCCGGGTACACCGTGGATTGGCCTCTTACCGCGGCTCCACCTTGAGTAGAAACTTCAGGGTCCTCACATCCTTTCCACGCGATAGTGGCCCTACTCAAGCAATGTGCCAACTGCTCAGTCTTCATATAGCCAAGGAATTATTTTGCTCTGAGGAAGACTAGCTATGGGACGTCTTCCATCACCCTTTATCACTGGTTTTGTTGCAGAAATTATATCTCCCGTCCTAGATTCATGCTCGCTTCTGTATTGTAAATAGATCTACGGCTGCATTATCACATGCGCTGCTAAAAACGACATAGGCAGTTCATTTTGCACATGATGAACTAACAATCAAATCACGTAACGGTTGTGGCTCAATTCATAGTGACACCGTCGTCGGATCAACTCGGCCTCAGTCTTTTCTGTGCAACTGTTCCTATGTCGATCTGCTATTGAGTGTACCTCATAGTTGACGGCGAAGCAATCAAACAAGAAAAATCCACACAAATACCTCAGAAATTCATTTATCCATGCCGCTCATTTCCTATAGTGTGAGCAGAGCCACGCTGTTCTACTTGATGACAGCACAATTGAAAGAAGAAGAAACCGAAAATATGTGTCAACGGGTCCGGAACCGCACATGAGGCCGTCTGTGCACAACACGCGCTCGCGCAGTTGGGCAAAGAGGGCGACTGCATGAGATCGTGCATTACCTACACTGTGAAGTGCAAGGGAATATGGTAACGAATACGTTGGTGGACTGCATAGTCACTCTGTGTTCGAACCGAGTAACTGAAGAAACCATGCCTGAGGAGAAATCTTGAGAAAAATTTCGAAGAGAAATCATGGTCTCGCATATCTTCTCTCGAGGTTGACTGCACGACAGTGCCAATTATGAGCATAAAACACAACCTTGGAGTTCAGAATTGGGATTCCACATAAGACTCCTAAAAAGTTTTGAATACATGCCAGAAGCGCCAAACTGATCCAATGTGTAGTGTCTGATAGGTTGTGCGAACATGTAACATTTGTTTTCATTATTCTCATTCATTCAATGTCGCTGTGAACATTTATCTATTTATTTATTTACTTTTCGAATTATTTACTTGTTCGTTTGTTACATTGAAATCAGATTCAGTGCTCCATAAGACAGCGTTAGTAACAACAACTTCTTCATCAACTAGTAAAAAAATCATCGTTTTAGCAACCTTCGCAGTTTGGAGATAAAGTCATAAGTTGAAAGCGAGGGCAACCAAGTATGTACAACAGACCGAGGCTAGTAGTCAGAAGCAATTGGAATAAGGCGATTCAAAAGGCAAGATATGGTTACGTGTCCAGCCAACCTCAGGCTACTGGACCATCATCGTGGTTTTTATAGTTTTTAGCTAGTTGCGGCTCGCTGCGAGCTGAATTCTCGCATTTCAACTCGCGCTAGGGTTCCGGCAGATGTCGCAAGTTGCCGCAATTAAAGGAATGGAAATGCTTCATCAGCATAATTTGACACGAAAGGAGTATAGTTTTTCCTAAGTAAAACAGCGAAATAACTGTCATGAGAGGTGAGCACAAGTTTTATGAGGGAAATCACCTAGAAAAAACGAACATCAAGCAAGAAAAACGTTCAAAATGCATGCAGCTGCGGAGAACAACTGATTTGCCGCGTTGCCGCGGCGGCAAAGAATGCCCCCGAACATTCCTTGCCGCAGCCCGCAGTGCGAGCTCGCAAAATGACGCGCCGCGGGAAAAAGTGTGCAAGGACCCCCTTGCGGCATTTGACGCAGCGAGCTCGCGCCGGCTCGCACTGCGTTGCCGCACCCTATGCTTGAGCATAGCACGCGGCGCGACGCGTCAAAACTGTAAAAACTCCTTATCTGTTCCAAAAATTAAAGCAATTCAATGTTGTAGCTGCAGCTGTGTAGCTACGCAAGACACGCAAATCATGGAAATTGAGCGCTACCAGTAAATGGACACGTGCCAAACATGTCCCGCTTATAACAACTGGCGCGACTTACAGTCCTTCTCAAAAAGATGGACGGATTGCGCGTCTGCACCATCGCGGCGGGGCCTGAACGAGGGATGCAGAGAGGCCATGCTCCAAGTGAGAGGGCGAGTAGGTCCCGCCGCGATTCTGCAGACGCGACGATAAGAAACCGCACGCGCAATCCGTCTATCTTTTTGAGAAGGACTGTACCTCATCTTGGAAGCCTGCCGACTGGCAAAATTGATGAAACAGACAGTATGTATACCGCAATTTCGCCACACAGGTACAACATCTAAGCCCCTGAAGAACCGGCACACCGGGTATTTGCATGTGTCCTAGGCCTTGGACTACACAACACCAGAGTCAAAACATAGCACTTGGGAAAACGCTCCATTCTACTAAAAAGTCGAAAGCAAATTTGATCGTCACTAGAAACACCACCCGATACTGGTGAACATGAAATTCTAACATTCGTAAAGGTTTTGTGAGTTTAGTGTTCAACCTGATTCTGCGACATCCGACTGAGAAGGCGTTCAGTGACTACTTTCATGAATCATTTGATTCGCACATGCTCTAACAAAGGCAGAGCCTCCGAAACTTTGACCAGCGAAGTATACCGATGACTTCGTATTCGGCTAGCAAGTTCATAATTTATAGTGGAGTAAAAATTCATCAAATAATAATAAAAATTCATCATTCGTCAAATTTTGAAGACGACCGCACTTGGGAGTTTTTCGAGGATGTATTGCCGAAAAAGTAAATTCCCGCGATGTAAGTGAGGACAGTAGTCTTTTTCTCCTATTTTCCATGCAAACTGGTTCCTTTTCTCATTCTAAGATGAGAACTGATCAGAATTATTGTGTTGTTTATCGCTGTCCTATTCTTCCGGACTGAGAACGTTCTCTGAGGGCCAAACCTTTCAGTAACATTGTGCGATGAGTGTGTCACAATACTGTGAGAGCAAAACGCTCATAGCTGATGATCAGGGCACAGTGACTGTGTGACTCTAAGTGATACTTAAAAGTTGTGAAGTCGTCACACTTTTTGACTATGAGAACCAGCAGATTCTAGAGCTGCTGGACGTTTTGATTCAAAGATATACGATAAATGCCTCAAAATGATCAACAAACCGTTCAACGAGGGCCGAATGTGCCTTGTGCCGATAGTCTCTGGTTAATGCGCATCGCCAACTCGTGTTACCATGTTAGAAACCACCCAGAGAAGACAGCTAATTTATTATAAGGCACCGGATATCTCCCACTATTGCCGATCGCCCCAAACCAGGCGAAAAACCCCTTCTGAACCTAGGTGAACAACGGTAATGATTTCTACACATTTCAACTCTACCACTGTTTTCGGCAGCTTAGACAAATTCTGCTACTATTTAAGTCTCGCAAAAGCCTCCTTTGCCTGTTCCAGCTCTGAGGTAGAACCGGAATAATTCCACGCGTTTGGACAGTGTCTCACCTCAGATGTCAGCTGTTCTCGAGATTTGTGCAGTAATGGAACCTACGTGAGCTTCCGAGAACAACGACATCGGTGAAATTTTCAAAACAATCAAAAACCATGCATTTTCAAAATAATCAAAAACCATGCGTCTACAAGGGGTTTTTTACGAGACTTGAAACTCTCAGCGACTGTAAAGAATGAAAGATACTTAATCAGCAGTGGCGGATGCAAGGGCGGAACCCCCCACCCCCCC
>JARK01000279.1:2666-32131 GCA_000688135.1 Ancylostoma ceylanicum | reverse complement strand
CCCCCCCCTCCCCCCCCCCCCCCCCCCCCCCCCCCCTTCCTGCCCACTTTCTGCGTCCGCCACTGCTAATCAGAGATGAGATGTAAATACTGTGTTGTTTTTCGCATGGTAACACGCTTTCGCTACATGTTATCAATTTAGTATGGGCCACAAACCCTTTTTTATTGCTTCTCTGTAGTGTTGTGCAAGCACGGACGTAACCATGTAGGTTGCCTGCGGCTCTCGCGACTCCACGCTGGCGTATCAGCTCGAAGATCCCATGAGACAGTCGTAGTGGTTCTAGAACCCTCGGCTTCCTTCGCACTGTCACGGAAATGCTGAATGAGACGTTCGTACTCTTCATCGATGTTTTCGACAGCGGTATCTTATCAAAAGCCGACTAACGTATGTACATAGTGAAGAGATCCCAGCTGATGGTTGATCTGGCACCCATCTCCTCCTAGTTCGGCGTTTTCTCTCCTTTCAGAAAAGGAAATTCCGCGAAGGGGGCGATGGTCTGATCCGGTGTACATCTTTGGTACACCGATGATGTGGTCGATTTCATTATGGTACTCTCCACCCGGTGACTCCCACGTCCATCGAAGGGAGGTTGGCTTCTGTAATTGTGGTGAGTTACCACGAATGGTCTTCGTCGTCGTGATAAACTCGGAGAGCCTCTCTCCCTGTTCGTTCCACTGTAGGCCGTAGGTACCGGTGTGAAGTTCCTTAGGTGTCCTTCTAGGACCAATCTTGGTGTTGAAGTCGCCAACGATGACCTTATAGAATGTGTGGTCTTCCCTGTAGAACTTCTCCAAGTCCATATAGAGGGCCTCAATCTCGTATTCATCGCAGCTGGATGTTGGAGCGACGAAGACTGCCAGCGCCGGTATTGATCCACATCTCCTCAACAGCAAACGTCCGATTCGGATCGTTAGTTGTTCGAAAGAATCGATGTTCATGGCCAAGTTCGTGTTGAGGAGGACACCGACTCCATCAACTCCTCTATTATCGCACGTTTCAAGGAACACTTCTTCTCCAGTGTCGAAGGTGGCGTTCAGTGGCCGGTGTCTCCTCGACTCATTCAGTCCGATGACCAATGTCGTACCAGAGTGACTCTTCTGAGATTGGGGGACCTATGCCATCGTGCACCACTTATGAATCAGGGATTGGCTGGTGAGCTTCTCCTAATGTTGTAAATATTACCATATCGCCGGGAGAGTACGGTAAGTAAATACAGTGCGTTTCATAAGTGTAGACGCACCTCAGAAAATGCGGGTACGCAGTTCCTCGTAACCTCTTGAGGAAAACTATGAACAGGGGTCGAATTAGCATGTCAGAAAACCCTAATTCCTGCCGTTTTACCTGGTAGTCTGGGATTCAGCACTTCCCCCTCATAACGAGCGTTTCATAAGTATAGGCGCATGTTCAAAAACCAATAATTTCATAGGTAGCCACTATACTCCTCGAGGACTATAGCGGCAGTGATAACGGGAACTGCTTCGCAACATGAGGTTATCAGTTATTGGGTTCTCTTACTCTTCAAGTAACTCAGAAAACGTGGTTTAACACAGATTTATCTACGCCTTCCCACAACTGTCGACCAAAAGAGTTCTAAGGACATGACACAGAGTTTTTGAGGGTTCTCCAAAGTACTCTTCCATTGAGCGACGGACATGGGTCGCATGGTTTTTTTTGTATAAAGAGGGGTTTCTCTCTCTGTACGCTGCAAACAAATGGAGAGATTGACCACCAAAGCATTATACGTTGTCGTCTCCATCTAACAGCCAAGCTGAACTAGTTCACAGTGCTCTCACGGCTTCATTTTACCGGAACGAACATGGCGATCGTCACGTCCTAAAACTCATCCGTTGCTTTAGACATTTTGAAAACTCGTATCATGTTCAAATGGTTCCTCAGCGTGAGGAAACCCTGATATGGACTGCTTAGAGGTGAATGCACACTTCTGGAAAGATATGCCGGAAGAGCCAGACTTTCTCAGGATAAACACTTCTGGAGGTGGGCGCTACCAAGGTTGGAGGTGGTTTATACCACGGCGACGTCCTCAACATTATTTCAGTTTCCACATATTTTAATTCCCTGAAGCACTGGAACATTTTTGTTGGTCAACTCTCCCACTTATGTGCAGCGCAAAAAGGTAGAAATTTCTTTTTCCATCAAAAAACTGACTCGACCCATGTCCGTTACTCAATGAAAGAAAACTTTGGGAAACCCTAGCTGATGTCAGTATTTCACCTGTGGTATAAACAGCGTGGATGATCCCTAAGGCATGCTACTAGATGGTATTTATGGCCAAAATCAAACATTTTGTGACATAACGAACCTCAAAAAAAATCAATTGCCTGTACTAAGACCTCGTTTGGTCGCCGGTTGCTGGAAAACGTGAGTAAATCTGTGTCAACCCATGTTTCTGGGTTACTTGAAGAGTAAGAGAACCTAATAGCTGGTAACCTCCTGTTGCAAAGCAGCTCCTGTTATGAAATTATGGGTTTTGGAAGGTGCGTCTATACTTACGAAACGGTCGCTGTGAGGGGGAAGTGCTAAATCTACTCTCCACTACCCAGACTATCAGGTAAAACGGCAGAAACTAGGGTTTTCTGACATGCTAATTCGACCACTGTTCATAGTTTTCCTCAAGAGGTTACGAGGAACTCAATCGCAATTGCCACTCCCGCTGCCGCGACATCCACGCGGCGCGGACGAGGCAACTCTCGACATCCACGGCGCTCGCCGGCGCCACGTGGATGTCGCGGCAGTGGGAGTGGCAGTCATGATTGAGGTTCCCTGTACGTACATTTTCTGGGGTGCGTCTACACTTATGAAACGCACTGTATAGTACTACATACATAGTACGATTGACTTGAGCTGCGCTCATCCTCTTTTCTGCCTCGACAACTCTTTACGCTACTTGCGTTGGCTCATTGAGAATGTCAGCACGATGAAGGTTCTTCTCCCTTGTGGTGTTGGAAGGAATTGGGGTGAGGTTTCTCGACTATTTTTGGAAACATGGACTGTCTGCAGACACAAATCGGTAGAATTTTATGGCGACTCCCAAGCATTCTGTCGAATCACAACAATTGCTTCACTGCTAAGGGCGCTCTTGTTTCGGCGATTGAATTCGACTGAATAGCAAAAGGCTCGCCGAGAAATGCTAAATTGCGAGTTATGTAGCACTAATCTGACTATGGCAAAGCGCTAGTTAATAGGTCACAAGAGCGTCCACTTTGAAAGAACGGATTTGCCAAAGTCAGCCACCTCCAACTCTATAAGACTCTTCTTTACCTCGTAGTTCACCGGATTCTAAGGCAGCGCAGTCGAACTCCGGCTGTAAAAACGACAGGAGACCAGCGATTATTGCTGTGCATATTTCGACTGATACCTATTGTTTTTTAGTTTTGAATAAAACTTTTTTTGCTGCGCAGGGGCCTCGACCTTCGGAATTCCTCGTATGTTTTGTCATCTTCAAATATCTCATGTAGGATAAATCAGCCCCTTGGTGCGAAGTTCTTTCCGCATCCTCTAAAATCCAAGCTGGTCCTCGAAAACAGCTGTTTCCATGCTGTACGAGTTCTCCACTTGTTCTGGACGAGTTGTCCAAGTGCTTCTTTCGACACGTGATTCATGAGGTTGTCTTCCCGGAATCATTTGTGCGATTTGTTCTTCTTTCATTAAATGGACCTGCTTGGTTCTATTTCTGTTGCAATCTCAATTTTTGCCAATTCGCTACAGTGAGCATCGATGGAAGTGCGTTTTTCGCGGACGGGAAAAGCGCGGGGCGCAACCGCACCTCTCGCGCTGGATTCGCCGCCGCAGTAGCAAATCGTAGGGTCTTCTTCAGTGTTTTTCATCCTGTGTTGTCTTTGTTTTGAGACGGAAACTAAAACTCTCAAGAAAGCCCTCGAGCTGAATACGAAGTTTCTATATTCGTTTCTAATTGCTCGTTTCGAAATTGGCACCGTTCATAGTCCTGAGATTGTACTCCAGCATTACTGCGATACATTTCAGATAGTTCACGATGGGTGATAGGTACAATGACAGGGATGTAAATGGAATGCAGGAGATGCAGTCATCTTTTGCACAGCTCTCTATGTCGAACGGATACGCTCCGCGTCACAATGGTCAGCTCCGCCAAAACGACCGAGGGCGTGACCATGATCCGTATCGTGAGCGCTATGAGCACGGTAACCGACGGAACGGCCAAGTGACTGAGCGCAGAGATTATGAGTCCAACGGTTATAGACAAGAGCGTTTCCAAGAAAGTGCTCCTGCTCAGAGGCTTCCTCAGCGGCCACAAGGTATGTTTCTTATACTTGGTATCTATTGTTACGTTTCTATGAGGCCTAAAAGGCAGCGGCCCGTTTCGTTTTTCATGTCGGCGACATCAGCAGACTCTTGACCTGCTCGCTGCGCTGATTCCAATAATGTACAGCGAAAGTCCCAGGAGTGATGAAACCACGCTTTTGATATGGTCAAAGTACCCGCTTCTTGGAGCAGGGATGGGATTCTCTCTAGCTGATTGCCACAGCAGCATCGTCGGAGGAACACATCTTGGCCTGTCCGATCAATAAGATCAACGGTGATACAGGTCTTTGCACGTGAATTTGCTCCAGCATACTGGTACAGACCCCGTCACAAAAACGGGTTCAGAGGCCATTTTGAGACTTTTAAGTGTACTGCCGGAATCAGCGCATCGAGGAGGTTCGGGATGTTTCAATAGCTCAAGCACGAATATGAGGTGGGCCACTGCCTTTAATATGGTGGATACATACCGCCTACTGTCGGATAAGTACCCGTAGGAAAGATTGAGGACAAGGTAATTGCTGTGGAGTATGCTATATCCCTAAGGCCCATGGTATGTTTCTCACGGACACCCATGGCATGTTTCTCACGGACACCATCGCTGGTCGAAACAAGATGTTAACATGAGCCCTTATTAGTGGAATCGAATGTAACCTTTTCTATGACGGAACAGTGGATGTATATTTTCTCATAAGTCCAGTCCGTGTGCTTCGAAATTATGTGAAAGAGTCCAAGAAGAGCTAAATCTATGTTTCTTTCGAAACAGACTGACTTTGAAAACCTGTGTAAGCTGAGCATGAATAACTTGCGGCAGGCGCATAAGGTTTCTTGCGTGTTACCCTAGCTGCTGTACCCGTATTCATGGGCTTTTCAGGAAAGGTTCTGAATTCTTCGTGCCGCTAGAGTGTGAGTTTCTTGACGTAAATGGGACCGAGCTTACTATCTCTATCAAAACCGATCATAGCTGACTAATTGTAGGAATAACCGCTATGGCATGGCATACCCTTTTCAGCATTATTATAAAATTTACACTCTTCAGAAGGGTGGGTAGGTCACATCCTGCCCGGGTCCGCTTGTGAATACAGACCATCGATTGCCTTCATTTTTTAAGTGTTCATATGTTTCACTAATTCTTAGCTAAGTCATAGGCAACAGAACATCTGGTATTCCCTGCTTTCTCTCAAGATAAACCTTGGCCCTGCTGCATCATTGACATTACTCTGGGTAAACTTATTAATGCCTTTGTGACGACTGCTAGGCTTGTGCGATATAGGTACGTTTACCTTGGGTAATCTCAATGAAGCATACGACCCCTCGAAAACCTTGGGGAACTTGGTGTTAGAATTCTTCCCAAAGACTGAAGATGCGCTGATATGAAGATGTTACCGTTCTTTGTGGAGGATACCCAGCGTAAATGTTGGTGAAAAACTTTTCCGCATTCTAGGTGTTTAAAATAAGGTGTTTTCCAATTATTTTGTCAAGATGCTCAAGACTTATTTCTCATAATATGAAAAACACGCTGAACACAAGCTTTGCAGAAAGAACCGACGTAGATCGTCCTGCCACCCACCTGGAAGTGGCGTCGAAAGAAGCGCGAACTTTGTTCAGGATCGCACCAGTGGTTAGTCGTTCTTCTTGGATAAGATTCGTTGAACTATGTATTGGATTCATCGAGAGTTTTGTAGCACGACACCCAGAATCGACGCGACCCAAGGGTCGTTATGTGTCGTTTTAATCCAACCCACATACTTGATCTCTGTAATATCGATGCCCATCAACGAACCTGTAAGGATCGTCGCCGTCTAGAGGAGTTCGGCTGCAAATTCAGAGATGTTCGGGTTTCTTTTTCATTTCATTCTTGAGTGTACTCATATTTCTCCACACTTTCTTTGCTTCCAGCTGGATTGCAGAATTCTTATAAATGATACAGGTTTTTAACAAAGAGGTGGTTTTGTAGCATTCGCGTGCCCTTTCTCCGTAGGCATTTTTGGAATGTGGGATAGGGTCGCTTGAGTTATACAGTGCTTAGATGCTACCACTCCATGGAAAACCGCTTGAATGTTTAAATACTTAACTGCTTGATTAATACTTTGACGGAGGGGACGCATTGGCGAGGTTAAACAGCGCGTCTACACCACGTGCGGGAATCGCTATTTGGCGCAGCACTGATGGCAAGTCGTAGCGAAGTTTAGTTTATTTTTCTTCGGAATCAGTGGTTTCACGACGAAAAATCATTAGGTATTACTACGATTAGCCACTCCGACATTGCAGTGAAGCCAGTCGAGAGCGCTGCGCGGTCGCGCTGTTGTGGATCATGAAGTCCGCAAATTCTTCAGCACCATCGATGCTCATTGTGCCTATCAAAAGTGGAATCCTTTCGCGTGGATATATGATTTGGTACAATCCGATTGTGGCTTAAGGAACATATCAGCAACCTGCAAATTTGACTCAGGAGAGTAGCCAGGAGTGTTCTTCAGTGCTGAAAGTGAACTTGCATTCTTCAATGCGCAAACATCCTGGATGTAAGCGCGGATTTCTTAGAAATACACTTATACATAGTGCTGATTACTTATTTTACAGTGAACTCCAAACGGGCGTAGACAAAGGGTGGGACCGCAACGTGGGC
This sequence comes from Ancylostoma ceylanicum, assembly GCA_000688135.1. Lineage (NCBI taxonomy): Eukaryota > Metazoa > Nematoda > Chromadorea > Rhabditida > Ancylostomatidae > Ancylostoma > Ancylostoma ceylanicum. The sequence goes on along the minus strand of JARK01000279.1, from coordinate 25,209 downwards.
ACTCTGGTTGTCTGTTGCACCGAGGCAGTGGACCTACTGGGCAGAGACACGGATGAGAACCGTTATTCGTGATTTCCCGCCGCTACGGGAGGTGCAGCAGACAATCAGAGTGCTCGCGCCGCGGTCCCGCCCTTTGTCTCCTGCAGTTTGGAGGCTCTTTTAGGAACCCCTCACAAAAAAGTACCTTTTTCGTCCTGAGCTTTTCCACGCCTTCGAGTTGAGATGCTTCTGAGCTGGTTTTCGTTAGGTTGCTCAATTTTTAAAAGGTCCAGTCGTTGCATTTTTCTCCAGATTATGTGTCGTTCCATCAGACAGCTGTCAAGAAATGTTTCATGTTGTTAATCACACTTTATACGAAACTCATCTTGCTCCTAATTTCTTATCAAAGATTGATATATATATATATCATTTCAAGAATGGATTCGCTACTACCGCGTGATTAGGAGCGCACGCAATAGACCAACCAATAAGCAAAAATCTTCTTTTTAACTATATGTTTCTTGATTCTTTTGGATTGGGAATGAAATGAGGATTTTCTTTGCTTATAAGCATAGGAGCGATAGGGGGGAGCCAAGGGTCTCCGAAGTGAAGGGGGTCTGAGGGGTCTGAAGCTTGCCAAATGTGCCCAAAGTGAAGGGGGTCTGCAGCGGAATTGGCAGTGGCGGCGTGATGAGTCATCACTTCGACAATTGAAATCTGACTCAAATTTCAATTGAAAACCGCACAACATTGTCACTATTTCGAAAATGGGAGAGCCTGAGCAATACCAGCATACCATTTCCTACCTCCTGGTGCCAAATAGCCTATAATTCACCCACAACATCCTTCTCCCTTTCGAAAATGCTGAAAACTGGCAAAAAATGCCTATTTTTCCCTTATAACTCCTTTATTACAAACTTTAACATATCAGTGAAGAGTACATATGAGCGATCGGTCATGACATTACACATTACACCTATACCGCTTGTTATTTCTTCTGGAAAAACGTGCTGAGTTGCTCCCTGAGAAAATGAAGGGTGCCGGAGCCGGCCCTTAACTACGGCTCAGTCGCCGCTCTGCGCGCTCTTCCCTTATCGCACTGCCTCGTCTTTCTCTGACCGTTGGCCAGAGCCAATGTACTGGTTTTGGCTCTCCCCCCTCCCGCACAGAGCAGAACGGATATTTACCCATCAAATCATATATGAAACAATAGAGAATTTTCCCTAGTTCGCTTTCATACGCAATAAGTCTCATGCCGTTCTGTGTGCCAAGAGAAATTCCCTAAAAACCCTCTGTTTCTCGTCGTTTCGCTCGGTCTTAAAGATTCCTATTTGGTTCCCATAAGATGTCCATAGCAAGAATCGCGTTCCACTTGAGATTATGCAGAACTTCTTCCTCTTTTCCCAGGACTGTCAAATTTTCGATTCACTCACAGTCAACATCATCATTCCTCATAGAACCAAATTTGCCGCGAAATGTGTCATTTCGTTTTCCCTACCATTTCGTCGAATTCAGCGCTTCAATCAAATTGCGAAATCACTTACAGCTTACTCTTGCACAGCCAGCAGATTCACAGATTTTACATACATACATTCATTCAAATGTTTCACTGCTAAACCCTGACATCTGCTTTTGTTCCTTCCCTCCTCTTTCGCATAGTTCTTCCTTCTGCACCCTTCTAGCATCTTTTGGTCGCATTATTCATCATTGTTACTTTACCGAATTATTTCAGAGATTGCTCTTTTTTACCAGGGCTTCGCCCCGGTCACCTCCTCTCTGCTTTAGTATAGGGGGTCTGCCGGACCCCGTCCAAAGTGAAGGGGGGAAGAGCCTCGGCTCCGACTATCGCGCCTATGGTCTGGAGGGCCGATCAAAAGTGAGCTGTGATGCAAACCGTTCCTTATTTCTCTCCAATTACAAAGCTGGCTCTCAATATCCCTAGTGGAGGTAGGTTTTGACAAACGCAGAAAAATCTAACCATTCACCCGCTGGACCAAAGCTCTCTCAATAGCACCTCCTTATAAACCAACTCCGCCAAAGTTCATAACTGTGTCTTTCTCTAATCTGCGTATCACTTTTCATCGTTATCTTTTTGATATCAACCAATGATCTGGCTGTGACGTGGACCGCTTGGGCAGACTCGTCGTTTCGGATGCACTATACAGGGTGGCTGAAAAGTATTGGCGCTTTATTTGACGCTTCTGCTTTCTCATGTATGAGAGTAATTCCATTCCTTTCTCATATATGGTTGATACATCATCGAATGTTCTTTCTTCTGACCTACAACTCGTTTGGTTTCATTGAGGTATGCAGTAGTGGGCTCATCGTGAATCTATTATATGCCTCTCGTGCTCTGGGGAAGTCATTGCAGCAGTACAAAAAAGACCATATCACCTCTAAAAAGAGTTTGAAAGGCCTTTAAATTCTGGGAAGATGTAGGTCCCACTAACACGAAAAGAACCACGTGTTGTCCCCGTTTATTGATCACAGGGAGAACTTTTAAGACCATGAAGAGGAGGAACAGTCAAAATGATGGGTTAGTCTGAGCAAGATGTCGAAAACTCCTGCACTCACAAGTTCCTCTAAATGGGTAGTCGCAGTAAAAGGATTGGGACTGTGCAGCTATCGATTGGTTATGGTGGAAAGGCTAACTGATGGATTAAAGGTGGGAAGAGCAGGAAAATGTTCCAGGTCTTTCTGGTGCGCCGCACGAAGATGTGTTGGGCACTGATGAGAAAATTTTTACCAGTAAAGTTGTCCACAATTTTCAAAGCAACCATCAGCCTACCCTCTTGAGCTCCGGCTCTCAAGAGAAAAAAAAATTATTGTCATAGTTTCGTCGTGACAGAGAGTTGTGGTCGTTTTGAGATAAGTGCTCGTGATTGTGAAGACACATTTGGTTTTCACAGAATTAAATGAGTAAAATCGACGCCAAGATCTGTCAAGATGATATTCTCAGAAAAGGGTCGTCTCACGGAATTAGAAGATTCCCAACAGAACTCCTGAGCAGGAATATGCTCTTCTCCACAGTACCGAGATACCAACTGCGTGTTCAGAATCGGCGGTCCCAGGTGTCCCCAACGGGAATTAATGACGCTCCTACTGTCTTCATTTGGATCCAATGAATCTGTCTAATTGTCTATTTGTGGAAGAGAATATGAGGAATAAAAATAATACTCAGGATCTCTAGCACGCGAACTCAGACAAGCTGGCTGAAATTTAATGAGGACTACTTGCGGCGCAACCTGTGTTTTGTGAAAGTAAAGATGAAGGCCTACATCAAAGTCAATAGAGGTCACTCAGGAATTTTTTTGTGAAATTGATTAATCATGTATTTGTGTACCAGAAGCAATGCCAGACTCAAAGTAATTGTGGCTCACAGGAGAAAAAATGTTGTTTTTCTCGGCGCCAATACTTTTCAGCCACCCTGTACATACTGCAATAATACAGTTGAACACAACACAAGTCACTCCACAGTGTGCTTCCACCAGGGACAAGAGTCCTATAGAATTTAGAGAAAAGGAGGAATTGTGTGGCAGCGACGTCATATTGCGGTCTGGAAAAAATCACTGTAGTCCAAAAACTTGCCTGCAACGGTGGCTTACCACTCGCCTTTTCCTCGTAAGGCACAATTCAAATTTTAGTAGATGTATATCACTGCCGCTATATACTCCTCGAGGACTGTAGCACCCTCCGTCGCCGTCGCTGGCGACTGTGAGGCCGCTGCGCATTGATTGTGGGCGGGGCGTCGCGGCGACCGCCAACTTTGGCGACCGACCGTCGCCGATATTGGTGACCGATCGTCGCCAATGTTGGCGACCGACCGTCGCCAATGTTGGCGACTGTTGCAACGGCGCCCATCGATTGTGGGATTTCGCAATCTGTCGCCGATGTTGGCGATCCGCTGTCGCTAACTTCAGCGACCAGCAGCCGCCGTCGCCGGTGACGGCGACGCATGGTGCTATACTCCTCGAGGAGTATAGCGGCTACCTATGAGAGATGATTCCAACAAGTTAAAACCAATAAAAAACAACGTGAAACAAGAACCAGAAGAAAAAGAAAACAAAAGCTATAGTCGCGTACGGAACGCACTGTAGAATATCCCCATTGAAATACAATCCAATCAATGAAAAGCTACAGGTTCATCACAAGAGTTCACAAAGTAATACAGTAAAGTAAAAAAAAAAGAATACCTATTACTAAGCTGCACCTTATTCGTTCCATTACATTTTCCTCTACTTACTATCCATATTTGGAGTCTTTTCACTGAAGCAAAAAGAAAGACTGTGAATTTTCACCGAAAAACTACTATTTCTTAATTTAGAGCACAAAATTGCACCATTGGTGTTGTGCAATTCTACGTATCGCAGCTCCCGAATCACTCCCGTGAGGTATGCATACGAAGAGCTCCCCAGGCCCTCCCACCGGGAGCCGCTCCCACGACTTCTAGGGAGGAATGAAGTTCCTTAGCAGAACCAAGATGACAAATAAGCACTCTAGCCAAATTTTTTGAAGACGTCGCTGCCTTTTGTGTTTATGAGAGGCATCTTCTTCCACTAAGGATAGAAACAAAGAAATAACACACTAGTTACTGGCCCGTTAATCCCGTATCTTTCTTGACGTCGCACAGTCGGGAGGGTTGCTCTATAATTTCGAAAAGATAAACCAATTAGTGCAATAATTACACACAACATAGATGTGCAAACAGTGAGTTCCAAAGAATAGTAAGTCCACATCCTTTGCAGCGTTAAAAACAAGAGAAAAACAGGAGAGAAAATGCATAACAGGCGTCTGAAACAAGCTGGTTGGCGAAGCGGCGTCAGCGAAGCAGGTTGACAATTAGGAGAAAGCATGCTTGGCGACCATAGCGAGCAGAGACTATACGTACATGTTTAATTCGACTGCTCGGCAAAATGCCAAGGCTGGCGACGTTCGTTGCGGGACCCATCTTCTCGCAAACGTTGTGACCCCTCACATGTGCCGTTTTGCAACTCCATAGCATGCTATAGAACGAGCTATAGGGGAAAAGAAGGAGTGCCGTGAATGTCACTGTGGGAATAATGGATGTGTTCATGTCTTAACCTATTTTCGAGAGGAAGACGTGTTACGCGACGAACGTCAAGGAGCCAAATTCGTACGGATCGTCTCTAGTACCATCGCGTCGCTAGGAAATCACAGACTGTCCAAAACCCACGTGGGATCCGCCATTTTGCCCCGTAATATCTGCGGTTGTGCCGCGCCAGTCATGAAAATGCGACAGTCATCCCTTGCGATGGTATCGCGGAGACATCGCCCTACGCTATGCTCTGTCGTCGCGACGCCCTGATTTTCAGTGGCCAAACAGGATTGATGACAGCAAAAGAGTGTGCAGTTTGTAGTGAAGAACAGGGCCAGCGATAGATCGCATCGCCTGTATCGTGCTAACAAGCGATCGCGACATCGCGATTGCCACGTATGANCAGTGGCCAAACAGGATTGATGACAGCAAAAGAGTGTGCAGTTTGTAGTGAAGAACAGGGCCAGCGATAGATCGCATCGCCTGTGTCGTGCTAACAAGCGATCGCGACATTGCGATTGCCACGCATGCCTTCCCCTATTATGTGAACAGGCGCAGGAGGCACGCTGCTAAACGCAAGCGTAGCATTTGTAAGATGTGCACAGTGTAGGATGAAAATGGCAACATTTTACATGCAGATGATTTAAATATTGTGGATAACTCGTTGGAGTAAAACTAATACAGTGTAGACCAGTGACAACTAACTCCACAAAATGTACGAAATGCAGTGCAAAAAAGAGGAGAACGCTCAATATTATCTCTTCTGCATGAATATCGATGCAAATATGCAAGACTTACTTACTTTGATACTTTGATGGTCCTTTTCTGCTGGCGGTCTTCTCAGCGGGANTTGTAAGATGTGCACAGTGTAGGATGAAAATGGCAACATTTTACATGCAGATGATTTAAATATTGTGGATAACTCGTTGGAGTAGAACTAATACAGTGTAGACCAGTGACAACTAACTCTACAAAATGTACGAAATGCAGTGCAAAAAAGAGGAGAACGCTCAATATTATCTCTTCTGCATGAATATCGATACAANACCTTGGCACCAGAGTGGAGGAACGGAAAAGCTCAGTGTAGAATTGCTGTACTATGTTCTCCATAGCCCTTCTGGAAGACTGCAGATATGCAAGACTCTAACTCAAATATTCAAGAAAATCATAATTTTTCTCTTCTTGTGCCTCTTTCTTTACTCCGAACCTTTTTGCTCCTCTAGGGAGAAGTCGGGAGCAGTGATTTGGGAGCTGGGAGGAGGTGTGCATAAGAGGAGTCGCTCCCGAGCACTCCCACTCCCGCGTGGGAGTGCTTGGGAGGAGATATGCATACCAGCCCTAGGATGANGCGTAGCATTTGTAAGATGTGCACAGTGTAGGATGAAAATGGCAACATTTTACATGCAGATGATTTAAATATTGTGGATAACTCATTGGAGTAGAACTAATACAGTGTAGACCAATGACAACTAACTCCACAAAATGTACGAAATGCAGTGCAAAAAAGAGGAGAACGCTCAATATTATCTCTTCTGCATGAATATCGATGCAAATANACACACACACACACACACACACACACACACACACACACACACACACACACACACACACACACACACACACATGCTAAACCAATTAATATTAAGTATGATAGAGCAGGATATGTGACATTCGCTTGACAAACTCGTCCATTCTAAATGAGCGAGAAGCTCAGAACATTTCCAGAAAAGTTCTCAAGTCCCGCCACGGGAAAATGCAAACCTATATTCCTGACCTAGCGCCAATACTGTCCCAAAACGCTCTTGAACCTGTCAGCGGGGAATCCTTCTCCCCTCTCGGGGAAATAACGCCTTTTAGTTAGTCCTAGTGGTTATTAGTAATTGGATGTAACGACCAATTCAGTGCAAATTATCACTTCTCATCAATTATGAAATGGTTTATATTAAGCTGGCTGTTTCAGTATTCTACGTTGTGAGGGTCTACAATGGAAAGGAAGGGGTTGTCGATTCAGACAGAAATGAAGTGGAAGGAGAATGCGGAAGTTAACAGTGTACACATAGGTGTAGGAGAGAGGGGAAAGCATGTTAGAGAGAAAGCCGCAGTGGCTAGCCTCCTCGCATAGAATTTGACCCACCTTTGTGTATTTCCTCACATTTCGATGCCAGCGCAGTCTTATCTCCGCGATGGAGCTGTCCCTGGGCATTTCCACACTTTTCGATACCGTTGTGCCATTATCACACAGCTGGGCCCATCTCCTCCACTTTTTCTTAGAGGTGAACCCGTCTCTCCCCACCGTCAGCGCACCCTCATCACAGCGGTGACCCGTCTGCCGATGTCTTCACCTTATTTTTTAGGCGCAGATGCATCCGTCGCTTTTGCATCAGAGGTCCCGTCGCACATCGCCCTTTTCCTCGAACTCCACTGCAACACCCCATTCCTGTTTTTAGCTTTTTACATGGTCTCGTAATCACCACTACTGACCAATCGTAGAATTTCGTTACACAGACACATAACAACACAGAATAAGCCCGTTATTATAAGTCTGATGATTATTAAACGATTACTACTTAGTTATAGTGGACATTTTTCATACTCATACGAAGAACAAATTGCCACATCTCTATGTCATACTTTTGTCTAAACAGAAATACATATATGTTTCTGAAGAAAATGGCTGCATTTCTCTTACATCATCCCAATAGAATAACGGAGGAGGGGGGTTATCTCGGTAATTTCCGTTGCTATCTTGTAATAGTGTGTGAATTACATTCAGCCATGTGATCCTCATCGTCATGCCTCTCGATCTTCAATGGCAAAAGTCTCGTGGACTTCAAAATACTCCGGCAAATGCGAATATGGCTCACTTTCTGTGTCGTTCTCTTCTTGGGCACTGTTTGAAAATGTGAATGTATGCGGTCAACAAGCTTTGTTTTTTTTTACACCCGAGAAAAAAAGAAGTGATGTTGTAGTCAACGTCGTGTATATCTTGGTATGACACAGGAGCGTTAGTATGCACTCGAGGAAACTATCATCACGCAGACTGGCTAGACGTAGGTTGTCTCACCTGGATCAGAAAATATCCTTTGGTCATTCATTAGCTTCTACCTTACCTTTTTCTCATTTTCAACATCATCTCATCCGGGGTTTTCTTGTTTATGCTTACAATCACAGACACTTGAGCCGTGGGGTCGCTCACAATTCACACCGGTGCTATATTCGATGTGGAGTGCAACACCCTGTCGCCGTCGCTGGCGACTGCGACACAGGGACACATCGATTGTGGACTTCGTCCGATTGTGGACGATTGTGGACGTATCCTTGAATTAAATAAGTTTTGCAATCGCAATACGAGGCCTGATGGCCGCTAGCCGCCACAGGTGGCTGGCAGCTGACACCTCTTCTGACCCCGAAGATTTGGCTGCTGATTCCCACACGATGGCGCTTTCGCGGAAGCATGTCGCAGCCGCGCGCAAGCACTGGCCTGCGCGAAAACGACCAATGGCTGCGATATCCGTGTATTTTCACATTTTATTTAGGTTTCTATGTATAATTTTCACTTCAGCTATGCTGCATATGCACAACATCATCGTCATGTACCTTTTTTGAAGAGTTGTTCATTTTGCATGATGATAGCTGGCAGCGAGGGGACAATGAAAAGTAGAGAGAGTTCTCTTTGCTTTCTTTTTCTTTTTTCATCTTTCTGCCAGAAACTCATTCAGGAGAGTTCATGTTGATATTAGAAGGGTTCTCTGATGTGCTGTGCACGAAGAGAACCCTTCTCATATCAACCTATGCTCGGAAATTGGTTCATTCAGGCAGTCGCAATGGTGAAAACTAAATTCCATAATAATCTGCTAAACTTTACGTAAGAACCATTTTCTATCGTGGGAAGAACTACAGACGTTATCTTGTACATGGTACCCATTTCCCTCTAAAAATTGATATCCCTGGTGATCCCGCATTTGTTACTGTATACAATATGTACATATGCAAAAGTAGTGTCCTGGTGCGATATGGTTGCCAAAAATGAGATCAATTCACCAGATATCCTTTTTGGGAGCAAACGAAACGGGAACATCCCCGCGAGTACACGTTGAACTTGCGAACAAGGGTCCAACGAAGCTTCAGCGTCATTTTCTGCAGTGGGCGTGGACCATATTGATTTTTGGAGAGGATTCATTGAAAAATCTACCAGAATCAATGCTAAACTTGTGTTCAGTATTTTTGCGGCTTTCGCTTAAAAAATATTATCTTTTTTGAGATTTCAGCAAGAATATAAGGGTGATGATGCCGTGATGCTATTTCTAAAGGTTTTCCTTAGCTATTTGATGGATTTTGAGAGTTTTTGCATTTCTACGTGTTCCTGGAGCCTTCATCATGTCTCTCATGGATAATATTGTACTTCATCGGCCCCGATACCGACCTCAGGCTCGAAAAAAAATTTCTCCAAAGATTTGCTTATAGGGTAATCGGTGGTGTTGATCACTACTCCACTCTAAAGAAGTTTTTAGAACGATAGGATCGTGAGGCTGCGGGTATACTCTTCGAGGAGTATAGCATCTGGCATCGCCGTCGCGACTTAATTTTTGATACGTATCGATTGCGAACGGTCAGTCGCCGATATCGGAAAATCATGAACACAGTCAATATGTATCGAAAATGAACTCGCCCATAAGGGGTGCTATACTCCTCGAAGAGTATACCGCCAGCTTGAGAGGGAAGTCAGTGTTGAATAAAATAATAAAAATAACAAAATCGACAATACCATGCAAAGCGAACATGATATGACAATACCCTCAAACATTCCTTTAATCAAATTTTAGAGCCTTGGGCCGGTAGCGAGGTTGCTGGGATATAACAGCACCCTCCCTTGTGCACCTCTGCTAGCGTTCTTCCTTTTAGGTGTTGCTGTCACCGCTTCGCATTCTAACGTGAAATTCCTGCCAATAGAATGATACAGCAGCGGCTAAAAGGAAGTCACTTTTAGCAGGCACACAAGCGAAGCACGAAGAAGGAATGAGAAATGCGACAAAACACGAAAAACGGTTAGAATTCATGAAACCGCGCCAAAACAACGTCTGGAAATAGCAAAACGGCACCTTCCCCTTGGTCCGGAGTAAGGGGAAGAATCTGTCCCCGCGGGGAGAGGGATACTGTATCCCCGCGAACGTGTGCATCGCGGAGGACCGCCCGTCTTCTTCCCGCTCCCCGCAGGGAGCGTCGCGGGAGACATATGCATACGACCCCTGGCCAAATACTGCGGGCATCACGTTGACCCAAGATTCGCTCCATTGACCATGTTTGGCCGGTGGCCACTCGTGCTGGCATCAGGGCTACGGGCTCGGCATTCCGCCTACAATTTTGGGCAAAACTGTTTGCTAGCAAGAATACCTACAAGGGGGGAAGAATAGGTTGTTGATGTTTCTTTACTGTTTCTCACGAATAATCACGAGGTACTATAAAGGCTCTTCATCACGAGAAAGCACTTTCGTTCCCAAGACTAGAAAATAATAATTTTTATTAGTGAACGAGAGCTATAATATCACAAATGGCTTTTTTTGGGTTGGGAAATAAGTTCGTAGGTTTACTTTTTCAATTTTTTTTTCGCGGTAATTACCGCGATTACCTCAATTAATTACCTATCATGGACTGTTTTGTAGCTCTTGTTTTGTTCTTTACAAATGCCACAACTACCTTGTTCAACTCTCGTTGCACCCTCATTCCTATCACTTGGGAAGGGACCGTCCAATTCGAGAAGAATGAACCTCTTCGATACCATCTACCGTTCGACTTCACTCATAGGTCGAACCTGACTCAAGAGGCCAGGAATATAANCACACACACACACACACACACACACACACACACACACACACACACACACACACACACACACACACACAGAAAAAGCCCATTATTATTAGTCATGTTGATGGCTGTACAACGGTTGAATAGGACCATCTTCAATGAGCTCGACTTCTAGTTAGACATTTTGGAACTTCCAAATAAGTGGTCTAATGGAAAATACTCGAATCTTTCGAGTCTTTATTGAGTTGAAATTTCTTATATGGCAGCATAGTGTAGGTGCGAGCTACATATCTTCGAATTTGCAGCACTTCGGAAATCATACTATGGTTAAGTGAGTGATAGAGACAGAAAAATCTACAGAGCAGACTCAGAACCTCTGCAACAACTATTTAACCAGCTTTTGGAAAACTAGTTTCAGATCGCATCAGAAACTAGTTCTTCAAAAGCTGGTAAAATACTGTTTTTCATCGCTTCCTTGCTAAATAGTTGCAGACGAAAAGCTGGTAAAATAGTTGGTTTGACCATTTCCTTGCTAAATAGCTGCAAAATGAAAAGCTAGTAGAATAATTGTTCTTTGAAGTCAACCCGTTAGAACAAGAATATTTTGTGGACTCCATTCATTCTAAATACATCTTTATTGGCAGCCTTCATATACGTCTTTAAAACATTCGCGACCTTACGCTTTTGGCATGGTGTGTCACGTGGGACACACGCGCTTTTGCACAAGTAGGACCCGTGCTCAACCGCTTGAGCACGTGGTCCCTCGTGGTAGGAATTTCTCCACTGCTGCATGGTACTCGGAAAATGCGTGAATTTGAGACAAACCAAAACGCAAATACGCACGAGCTTGAAGCAAATTCAAGAAGTTCACTTGCATAAGAGGTAGTAAGTAAGTAGGTTAATCTTTATATGAATTGTCCTTTTACTTGTCAGTTTCAACAACGCATTGAAGAAGTACGAGAGGATGTCTGCTCTGTCCATCGCGTGTATAGGTCGCTTGAACATCTGTTAGTATACAACTGTATAGGAGTTTGCTCATTAAGATTGCTTCACAAAAATATAGCAGTGAAAAGGGCGTGCTCACCCGGTTGAGCACGCGGTCCCACGCGTCGCACCATGCGTGCCCAACTGGTTGAGCACATTGTAGCGAATGTGTTAAGCTGTGTCGCACAACAGAGCCATAAATTTAAGAACAACTTGTGCTCGAACATTAAATGCAATGCGCTTCTCTGATTCCCACTGTTTTCTGTTCATGAACTTCGGCAACCGATCACATCACTTCATTACGTTCTGTATTTGTGCATCACTCAGCCAAACTCCGACAGATTCCCAACACGCTGCAAATTCGAAAAGAATTTGTTCTCGGATTATATCGCAAAATAAGAAGTGATAGTTCAATGTAAAGCCTATTGATTCAATAACATATTATAGTTTTTCATTACAGCACCTGCCTTCGGTGCTTCGGAATGAAGACTCGAGCTTCTTGGAAGTAAATGCTCTATTTCAACCGTTATGTAGCCATTAACAATCGATTTGCCATGGTAGCATTCTCGAGTTTTTCTTTTTGCTGATATAGCTTCACTAGCCATTGGGGAGGGGGTGTGAATCATTTGAGTATCTGTTTTGAGGAATTTTCAGAAAATTGAGAGATGGCTTAGAACTTACTCACGCTGTGAATGAAAGTGATATAACTGCCGCTCTTCATTATATGGGACCGCTAAAATACCTCACCACAAGCGTAGGATTGTTTCATTTCTGCGTGTCAGCTGAAGAGTATCAGCGCAAGGCTGGTAGAACAGTTGTTTTGGGAAATGCTGGTGAAATAGTTGTTTTGCCATTTCCTTGTTAGTTGCAAGTAGTTGCAAAATGAAAAGCTACTCAGACCCCCTGGAGCAAGTTGCAAACAAGGATATTTCAAAAACAGCTTGCAGGCAAGCTCAAATATACTTGTTTGCAAGCTTTTGCTGAGAAAACTTGCAAACAAGTATGACGTCATCACCAGCCAGAGAAAATAGCTGCCGACAACCTTTCATTTTGCAAGTATTTTACTACAAACTCAAGACAACTATTTTACCAGCTTTGCGCTGATACTCTCACCTATCATACAGAAATGATAGATTCCTACGCATGTCTTGGGGTATTTTAGCAATCTCATATAATGAAGAGCGGCAGTTATGTATTCCACTTTTACTCACAGCGTGTGTTGTAAGTTTCAAATCTTTGTCTCGATTTTTTAACAGTATTGTTCTCTTCGAGACTCTTCAAGGAAGCATTACAAATCTATTATGAATGACTTATGAATGACTATAAAATGGTTAAAGAAGAGATTCAACAAGGTTAATTTATTTTCTCAGCATCAATTCCGAAGCATTGAAGGCAAGTGTTTCAATGAAAAAGTATTTAAATCAATAGAGTAATGGACTCCAGACTGAAGTCGAATTCCTTGGATAACTTTGCAGAACGAAAGCAGCCCAAACAGCGTAATGCGTCAAGTAGAAACCCTCAAATAGAAAGCAGAATCTCCCTTCAGCTGAGGCCATCCTCCCCGCAATTGCTGCTATAAGGAGGAAAGCTTGAGCAGAAACTGAGGGAAGGATAGCAACATTTGAAAGGAGATGTCGCGAGGAGTTTTTGCTCTGGGGTGCGTGCGTGCTCACGATTATTAGAGTCCCTTTCCGGGCATCTAGTGTACAGGGAACGTCAATCACGATTGCTACTCCCGCGGCCTGGGCGCTCCGCAACATCCACGTGGCGCGGGCGAGGCAACACTCAACATCTCTATCTCCTCGTCCGCGCCACGTGGATGTTGCGGCGCGCTCAGGCCGCGGAGGTGGCAATCGTGATTGACGTTCCCTGTAGAAACGATTTCCTTTCGAATTTGCAGCCCCTTCAAACAATTGCGGACCTAGACTGAGTGAATTTCGACTCTGGAACGTAATGGACTAATACGAGCAGTTCCGAAATCTGTACAATCACAGTGAGCTATGAGAATCACTGAAGCTATTGTATTTTACTGCTCTGGCAAGAGTCGTGCTTAGAGTCCTGGCTGGGTTGCGCAACACAGTTTGGAGACGTTTGTGAATGCCGCCAATAAAGATGGTGTATAGTCATGGTCATTCTGATTCAGTGCTGTTCCTTATCAGCCATATCACTATACCTCCACCTATCACCAGCACGAGCTGGTGCAAGAGCGTGAGCGTAGCGGTGGTGTTTGATAGGAGCTTCATTTCACTAGTGATTGGAGCTATTCCCGGTCGAAAACAGTCTCCCTCACCGCCAAATGAAACTATTTTAGGCTCACACCGCTACGCTCCCGCCATTGCATGAGCTCGCGTTGGTGATGCGTGGTGATATTAGTGATACAGCCGCAAAGGAACATCATTAAGTCAGGATGACCACTACTATATTTTGAATGAATGTAATCCACAAAACGTTCCTGTTCTAAAGGGTGGAATTCAGAGAACAACTTACTGGCTTCTCATTTTACAAATATTTGACAAGGAAAAGGTCAAAACAACTATTTCACAAGCTTTCCATTTGCAACTATTTAGCAAGGAAGTGGCAAAAAATAGTATTCCACCAGCTTTCAAAAAACTAGTTCCCGATGCGATCTGAAACTAGTTTTTCGAAAGCTGGTTAAATAGTTGTTACAGAGGTTCTGACTAGTTGACAACTAATTCTCCAGGGTTGTGGCGAGGTCATATTAGTTTGCGAGCTTCTTTCAGCAAAAGCTTAAAAACTAGTATGTTTAAGCTTGTTTGCAAGTTGTTTTCGAGAAATCCTTGTTTGCAGCTTGCTCCAGAGGTTCTGAGGATGTGAATGGTGGTCGAAGATCGCACTAATCTCCAAGTATTGTGAACATGCAGAAGCGCTCCTATTTCGTTTTGGTGCAAAATCCCAACCAGCCTGATCGCAACCAGCCTGGTCGTCCGGCTGACGCCGGACTCTCAGGCTTCTTTTCCTGCTCGCTTCGCTCGCGTGCCCTTATGTGACATCATCCTCACAGCGCGTCGACCTCTCTACATTTATCAAAACTTCCGTTTCTCATAACTTCGTGTAATGTGGCTCCGAAGATGTGCAACAGTAGGGTGTCGTCTTTCCACTTTGTGCAGGACCGCTGGACCAGTTACCAGGCGTTCAACCACTTGTCGACACCGGCGCACCCTCATGCCGTTGGACCCGTTTCCAGGCGTTCCCCCACTTTTTGACGCCGGCGCACCCTTATCACACCGCTGACCCGTCTCCGCTAGTTTCCCCGTTTTTGGACGCACGCGCACCCTTGTCTCCACGTTGGGCTCTTCTCCAGGCTTTTCTCGACTTTCAGAAACCGTCGCACCGTTGCCACAGAAGTGGACCCTTTGCACAGCGTTATCTCCACTTCCAGACCCCGGCGTAACCGTACTGCGGCATAGCTCGCTCGCCCTCTTGGCTCCTTCTCTGCAGTGTAAAGACATCCCACCCATCTCCTCCCTTTTATACTGTCTGAGCTTATCTCATTCATTCCAACTGTGGTAAACACAACGGTCGGCCATTGAGAGAACTTAAAGGCAGCACCCACGGAAATTTTGCCTTAACAGATTTCGCTGAATTCCTAGGTTTAGCACTACATTGAAGACATACGCAGTGTTCAACTTTGACAAATCCTACAAGGAAGACGGTTCTCGCCACCAGATCTTCAGCCCGTTTGCACAAGATGGCCGAGTTGCCCGGGCTTAAATCTGAGTGCCATGGGAATGAAAGCAAGTTTATCATAACGGAATAAAGTGATTGTAAACAAGGACACCCATTCATATCATACTATAACTCATCCTAATTGATCGCCAGCACAAACTTAATCTCTCTTTATCTTGAGAATGCTGATGCCTACAACGATGCAACTTTCGTAGAATTGTTGGCACCATAGCTAGGTATCCAAAACAATCAAAATCTCGGGCGCGAAAATTTCCGTGGGTGCTGCCTTTAACATGTATGAACATGACTAAAGTGGCCCAAAACACCTGTAAATCAAGGTAAAAATCAAAATTTACCACATTTTCGTACATAACTCGATGGGCTGAACACGATGGTGCTGTTAGTTTTTGGCGACGGGGCCTGGTTCTCGTGCACATACACACACATGCTAAACCAAATAATAGGAAGTACCACGCCGGACTCTCAGGCTTCTTTTAGGCTCGCTTCGCTGAACACAATGGTGTAGGTATTTTTCGTTTTTGATGGCTGGTTCTCGTGTACAGACTCACATACACACACATGAATTGCCAATTAATAATAAGTAGATGATTTTGTAGTTACATAGTGCCACACAGTCTGGTATTGTTTTTAGACTGCTTCAATAAATAATAATGACATCGTTGAGTGCATGGAATTATATAGAGCTTTCTGTTTTTACAGGTCACGCTTGGAAAAAACTATCTTACTAGCTATTCATTTGCAACTATTTATCAAGGGAGTGACGAAAAATAGCGTTTTACCAGCTTTCAAAAAACTAGTTTCTGATGCGATCAGAATCTAGTTTCTCGAAAGTTAGTTAAATAGTTGTTGCAGAGGTTCTGAGTAGCTTTTCAAGAATGCCCGCGGCCCGTCAGATATTGGGTGCTCGGCTGGTCCGTTTTTGATCAGAATCTGACCGCCCGCGCACCCAATTCCTTTCCAATTTTCATCCCTTACTTAGACACTCGCTCGGGAGTCCCGCCTGACAAAAAATGTCTCCCGCTCGAGAGTGAGCGGGAGTCTTCGGAAACAACTAGTTTTTGTCCCGCAACATCTCGATTTTGTCCCGCAAGCTCCGGCGGGAGACCGGATTTTGTCCCGAAAATGATACCAGTATCATGGTGTGGGAGACCGGATTTTGTCCCAAAACTGAAAAAGGAAAGAAAACAAAAATGCACGGTGACCGCAACGCGTATGCGGTCCGTGGGCGAACGGCGGTCGCTACTAGCGGATTTCGCATCCGCGTCACGGCCGAGCGCTACGGCCTCCCACGCATTTCGCCTGGTCTTCAAACTGGGCCACGGTCTTAACCGGGCCTCAGCAGGCCAGACGAGTCCCGTAGGACTCCTCTCCGCCGAAGCGGAGAGTAGACTGAAGCCTACCTGCAGAGTGAGGCCCTTATATACCCTTCATTTGATAAGGGTTACCACGTGGCAATAACAAACCCGCACCATTCTCGGGTTAATCCCGCAACAAAACCAAAATGATGTCTCCCGCCGGAGCTCCTGATTTTGTCCCGAAAGTGATAGGAAAGCTTTTTGTCAGGCGGGACTCCCGAGCAAATGTCTGAGTGGGGTTGTTTTCATTGTTCATTGAGCATTCTAGATACACATAGGACATTTTTTCTGCTATCTGAGTCCCTCCAAGTTGTACTCGTTCTCCATGGCAGAAGGCATTCTCCATGGTCTTGGTCCCATTCATCCGCAGCCCTATTCTTCTCCTTACCACGTTTACCTCATCGAGCATCGCCTTTGCTTCATCGGTACTTCTCGAAAAGAGGACTATGTTATCAGCAAAACAAACGTTTCAGAGGAATCTTTCATCAACTCGAATACCCGTTTTGTCTCAATCAAGTTAATCCATTGCCCATTGCAACACGACAGTAAACAGCTTCGGCGATATAGTGTCGCCTTGCCACACTCACTCCCCTCGCAATTGGAACGGGTATGGAGCACTGGAAGAGCTGCATCGTCCTAAAGCATTGACGTGAAAAGTCAGCTAATGTCCTCACATACGACGAT
Organism: Ancylostoma ceylanicum; assembly: GCA_000688135.1. Classification (NCBI taxonomy): domain Eukaryota; kingdom Metazoa; phylum Nematoda; class Chromadorea; order Rhabditida; family Ancylostomatidae; genus Ancylostoma; species Ancylostoma ceylanicum. The sequence goes on along the minus strand of JARK01000279.1, from coordinate 7,632 downwards.
TCCACTCCTTGATCGACTAATGTTGACATTATAGCGTTCGTCTCAATGCTATCAAATGCTTTTTCGTAGTCAACGAAGGTTAGGACGAGGGTATGCGTTGCTCCTCGCAAACCTCTATGACCCTCGAAGCGACTCGGGTGTGGTTCATGCAGCTGAATCCCTGTCGAATCCCGGCTTGTTCTTGCGTTTGGCCTTCTTCCAAGGTTATTTATTCTCGTGTGAGAAAAATCTTTGTGAAAAGCACTTAGCGAGCATATTAGACGATAGTTCCGAAGGTTCTCACTGTCAGCTTTCTTGTGAATAACGACAGTACGCAAGGTTCTGAACTCGTTCGGGATTCCTTACTGCACGTTTTGTTACCGTTCAAGTGTTCACTAGAGCGACAGCTACAGAGCGGTACGAAGCATCAACTGCTTAGAGACAGATGGTTGTACTTCTATCCTCACAGGATGTCGTTCGGAGAAAAGCAGGGCAAAAATCAAAGAGTAACTTAATGGGGCCAAACCAAAGTTTTTCTTTGCACTCTTTTCGCAAAATGCAGTTTTGAGCGACTGCTATGAGGTGATCAAAGGGGACACATATGACGAAGCAAGTAAACATAAACAACGACGATGATAGCGGGTATCCTCCAGTAGTGGAGACCACAAGACGAGAGGGGGCCGTATCCAATATATTTAACCGTGGGAGGGAAAACATAGCGGGTATATATCCGCTTCCACTGGTCTTTACCCACTTTCCTATGCAGTATAACTCACCATCCATTATCAAGTGGAAATCGACCGGATAAAGATAACCTGCAGTGAGACGAATGGATTTGCATATCCACGGATATGTTTTTATTGGATAGCAGATTCTCAAAACCAGTGTAACATATCCGCTAGAACGTGTTTATCCGACTGGATAAAGTATATTGGATACGGGCCCAGGAATGACTCTGACCCCCTTTTTGGTTTACCAACTTCATTAAGCTGACCCGTAATTCCATCGACCTCTGCTCTCCAAATTGCTTCACCACGTTGATTTATGTAGGATGAATGAATGAAACCACTTTCTACTATTAATATCCTGGAAGCAGCTCTTCACGAAACTTCACAAAAGGTGATGACGCCAACTTGCGTGCCGCAGACGATGTCCTCCCAGTTTTTCGGAGAGTCTCCGTCGATACTAATGAAAGAGCATTCGAAGTCTGATGTGGAGTACTGTTATTATGACTCTTATGAACACCAGATTTCGAAGAACTTCTCGAAAGCATAGGTGCATTGTTTGGGATGGAGCATTTATCCAGTACTCATGATTTGGGCCACTCTGTAGATGGTACCATACAATTTCTCACCTTATAAACAAACCGCTCTTCCATTTCTCCTCACTACCAAACAGCAACACGTGAATTAAACAGCTTTAAATTCAAATAACTTTTTTCTTTTCAGGAGACGTCCACGTCACTAGAGGTGAGCTGATGTTTCTCCAACTATCGGAAAACCTTCACTATCAACTCAATGCCATAAGCAAGATCTTGATGAGAAAATGTCAGAACATCTTTAAGGCTGATTGCTACCACACCAAATCTTTCTCAGCTCTGCCTACATCTTGCGGTTGTCCATCCAAAGTGGTTATTGAGCAGCACTGCATGTGTAAAGGTGGGTACGATCTGCCTAAATTTTACTGGATTAATTTAACTGGAGTCACGAGGCGCCAATTACAATCTTTCCAGAACTAGGTGAAGGGCTTAGAATAGTGGGTTCGAGAATCAAAATGATTCTTTCTTGATTTGAAATATACTTTCAAAAGGTAAACGTGTGTCTTGGTCAACAAAGTGTGTTAGCGAATGGGCGCGATGGTGTATGTGCAGCAAGCCTCGATGGCTCTGCGTTTTTTGGAGTTTTGAGAAGCACACGACGCGACCGCGACGCTCACGCAGGAATTCTCACCTGGAACACCAAACTATTGGGTATTCCTGACAGTTAGCTGCTTTTCTAGATAGTTAACATCAAATTTGATAACAAATCATCAAGAAAACCCTGATCGTCACTACGGCAGCAATCCCAGAGCGAGCGACGCGGTCGCGCTGCGTTCTTCCTGTGTCCGCGAAAGACATCGATGTTGACTACATATCTTCGTCAACATTAACTACTTTATCGGCCAACAATGGCAGAAAATGTTTCTTGTCCAAATTTCCAGCTACGTCGCAACATATTACAGATGAGATCAGTACGGTGAAAATCCCCTTGAGACCACATAATGAACGCGAATATAAACCAGAACGAATGAAGACCGTGCTAACAGTAATATGTTTCGTAATTGTGATGGGCATCAATCACTTTGTACTTGCAGTCATTTCGGATATCATCAGTCGGTACGAGTTTTCACCTCCTTAGCTGAGGCCTGCGTAGAATTCAACCACCAGGATTTCTAATTCCAGAATTCCTCTTCCCGATCTTGCACATTCCCTGATTCAACAGTATGAAACGCCCAGACATATGGCGGACGTGTTCGCATCGGTGGCGGTCGCAGTATTGTTGATAGTGTGTACTATATTCCACAAGTATAGGTGGGACTCTTCTATTTAGTTATGCTGTGTTAGCTGTACGTTTCCATCTCAGCTGATTTAGGTGGATCGTCACTCGACGCCTTTTTTACATAGGAACTGTTCTGTATATCATGCGTGCTATAAGTATTTGCCTTACTCATATTCCGTCTGCATTCCATGATTTTGAAAACGAGTAAGATTTTTCTTAACGAGGGTGATTCAGTAGTAATTCGGTCCAAAATGAAAGAATTCACTAATAATTCGGTCCAAAATGAGAGATTGAACCATTTGAGTGAGCTGTAACGGATATGGAGCGTTATACCGCAGGGGGCGGGGCCAAGAAGATACTGACCAATAGCAGGCGTGCAGTACCGCCCACATTTCCAGCATAACGATCCTCCCTTCATGGTCTTGCCATAACATAGCCCAAAATTGCTACACTTGTTATACCATGGATTTTTCACCTCACCAGATACAAGAGAGTCTATAGGTGGAGCCCCCGCACGCGTTGCATCACCTGAGTAGCCCTCTGATTGTCTGCTCATCTTCATATTCCACTGATATCTCCATTTTCACTCGCAATTGCTCTCTCCTGCACCTGTTCAAACCTCTCCAAACAGGTGAAGCTCGAGCGGGCGGGTCCCGTTCTACTGGAGCATCCTATAGTGAACTTCAAACGGACGTAGACAAGAGGTGGGACCGCGGCGCGGCGTTCTTAGGCAGAGACGTAGGAGTTCTGCATGCTGGCTGTGGTTGCCTGCTTCTGCCAGCAGAAATCTTGAGTGTCATGCCGCAGCAGACAACCAGAGGCAGCATGCAGAGCCACTGTGATTCTGCCCAAGAACGCCGCGCCGCGGGCCCGCCCCTTGTCTACGGCCACTTGTAGTTCACTGTATATCATTCTCACAACAGATAACTTGATTTTAACCTATTCCAACTAACTATAATCATAAATAATTCAACCCATGTGAAACTTCCCATTCATGGGGTTAGGATAAAACCACTCATGGATTTGGATGTAAATCTTCGTGCAGGAAAGGTGGGCGGCACCGAGCTCTGCCATTGGCTCGTCTGGCTCTGTACATTTTTTGTAGTCAAACTCATTCGTGCTTAACTGCAATAAAGTTACTGATTCCGTTTTGCTCGTCGTAATGTCACATTCTGGGTGAATTGTCCCACCTATAGAAAAAGGTCAGATAAACTGACCAATCAGAGAGCTTGGGAGCGCCTACTTTTCAGCAAGAGGGCCGCATGTGTGACCTTGTACTATAAATTCGTTGTTTCAGTAGTTAAGAAAGATCCAGCTACTTCATTTTCATCTTTTAGCATCTGTGTACCTCCAAATCCGGATCCGAATCCTTCACTGGGAAGCCTATTCGATAAATTTCTGAGCATTGCAAAGACGGTATGTTCTTACCTATTAGCCAGTATGACCATAATGGGCGGTTTGCTTCAGTGCAAATTTCCCCGAGTTCCATCATATTGGCAAAGCTCCCCGAGAATTCCCCGCCAGAAATCCATGAACACACATTTCTGCTGGTTTCAGATGGGTCTCCAAGTACAGGCGTTGAATAGCAAATTACACTGTGGTGATATGCTATTTTCTGGTCACACAACAGCCATTTCCACTAGTTGCTTCTTTCTCAATTACTACACACCGCACTCATTGTGGCCATTGAAGTGAGTTTACACTATTGAACTTTCAGCGAATACTATGGGTAAAATGATCCTTAAATCTGATAAAATAAGTCATAAAACTAGCTTAAGCAGTGGACTAGAAACCTTGGAAACTCAATGTCCTATGCACCACACTAAGGCTCAGCATAGCCCCGCTTGGAGCGCGCGAATTTGATTAGAGCATAATTTCTTCTGGCCTCCATTCCAAGAGCTTATAACAGTGAAGCTCGCATAGCTCATACTTTATTAATTGTCACCAAATCATGCCCAATAATTTTTTGAAAATTCGCTCATAACCCCCTCGCATTAAAAGACCGCCCGCCCCTTAAAAGTTCCAGTTTTCCGAGGAAATGCTGAAGGAACGACTCTGCTCTTGGGAGCATGATTTTCCTATCCAGATTCATAGGTTCCCAGCCATTTTTCACGCACATATTCTACGAGTTATTTGTTACTTCACGCAGATTTTGTTATCTTACATATGCTCCACCATATGTTACGTACATTTCACTTCTTATTGGAGATATTATGTGGCGATCAGCTGTCGAATATTGGATCTACAGCATAATCTTCGCCAGCAAAGGCCCTAAAGGCACAAAAACCTGAGAAGCTCCAATAATTTTTAGTTATATTCAGTAATTTGGCCCAACTGTCGAATAGAAAAATACCTAACCGGCTGAACACAGAACAAGTAAACTACTGTGTAATGTGGACCTATTAAAATTACAGTCTGTTCCCTCAAACTTACACTGCCATCCTCGCCCC
>JARK01000278.1:66319-82765 GCA_000688135.1 Ancylostoma ceylanicum | reverse complement strand
TCTACGATGTTCAGATGAAGTCGAATGCGTGGCGCATCCCTCGTGACGGGATAGATCAACGCCGACCACTTTATTCACTTTACTTTTACCGATTAAGAATGTGATGTCTGTTTTGCATGCTGAAGCGTTTCTTTAGAGTTACGATCTTCATACTGTAGAAAATGTAGGTAACCGTCTTGTTCAAAATCTAACCAAGAATCGTGAACGAGATTATTTCATGGCTAATCATGAATACGGCCTTCATTTTCTGCACAAACGCGCTTCTGAGGAGTTACAGTACGCATACCGTTCCAGTACGAATGTACAATAGGCGTCAATGGCGGTGACCCGTCTGCGGCCGCGTTCTGTTTGAGGCCGCNTAGGCGTCAATGGCGGTGACCCGTCTGCGGCCGCGAACAGAACGCGGCGCGACCGCGCCGCTCACGCATGAATCGTCGCCGCAGTGGCTTATCTGGGTTTTCTTGATAGTTGTTCATCATATTTGATGATAACTAATAAGAAAACTAAGTGACCATCAAGAAAACCCCATAATTTGATGTCCCGGAGAGGATTCTCACTCGAGCGGCGCGGTCGCGCCGCGTTCTGTTTGAGGCCGCAGACGGGTCACCGCCATTGACGCCCACTGTAGAATCTACCGTACATTAGGCCGACTTTGCCTCATAATTCTACAAAAAAAACTGTTGCAGTGTAAATTGGACGTCTAACTCGTGATCAGCATTTGAAATAACCCCTCTCCCCTGATAGATTCTAGACAATAAACTGTATCTACATATAGTACATCTACAATATCCATACAAAATGCCCTACGGTTTGAAAATGATGCCATTTTTATACACAGCATACATACAATAACCCACTCTCCTAAGTTTTACTAGATTTTGCGGAAACATAGATATGAAAACACTGCGAGTTATTGTCGATGGTAACGAATCACAGATTTCGACCTCTGTATAAACATTTACCTTCCAAGAAAATGGTCGGTAGGAAAAGGAGGTTGATCCTGCTTACATTCCGCATTAGTGTTTACAATTGATGCCAAAATTCCAACCTTTAGGCTCTTCATTCAAAGAATTTATCGACAAAAAACCAAAAGTTACAATCTTTTTGCTCGCTACTGTTTGTTTGCAAAGCGGGACACTGCAACATGCAGCTTTCAAAGAAAACTACAGTCCTTCTCAAAAAGATAGACGGATTGCGCGTGCGGTTTCTAATTGTTGCGACTGCACCATCGCGGTGGGACCTACTCCACCCTCCCACTTGGAGCATGCTCTCTCCGCATCCTTCATTCAGGGCCCGCCGCGATGGTGCAGACGCGCAATCCGTCTATCTTTTTGAGAAGAACTATATGTGTTCTTGGTTCCGAAAGGCTGGCAACGAGGAACCATTGATGAGGCAGTTATGAGGGCGTAGTGCAAACTGTGAACTCCTATCAGCTCAGGAGTTAAACGCAACTCCAAATTGCACTCCTACATCGCCATATGTATAACAGACTTGTTGAGGGCTGAACAGTCAGTCAAGACTAAAGAATCAGAGTGAGCGAAGACGATGAACACAATATGGAGCTGACGAAATGTGAACAACATAGTTGCGCCGTCTTTTTTTTTTCTTGCTGAAACGTACTCGCGCAAGCACCGCAAATATTTCAGGTTTTAGTATTCAAACAAGTGAGAACGGCTTGAGTACGCAAAGAATTGTTCAGCTGTGCTGATGCTGTAGATCATGTGGATACCCTTTTTATTCAAATTTGACAAGAGCCTCTCTAGCGGTTAAGAGTTATGCACCTTCCCAGAAAATCACTGTCATCCGCGAAGCTGCCAAGTAGCGCTTTAGCTCGGGATTTGATTTTTCATTGCGTTTAGTTGATCGAGAGGTGAGAAAAACTTCAGGCACTCTAGTGAGTTCAACAACTGGGTGAGCTGATTTTCGATCCACAATTCGTTGGGAGAATGGCTTGAGGAGGGCCCTAGTTTTCTTTGTATGTGAAACTAGAAAGACCACCAAAACTTACATCATCTGGTTTGTGATCTTTGCTTAGTGAAACCACTCGATTCTGCAAATCACAAGCCACGGCTCGCGAGTCACCCACATTGATAACGCTTAGATAGCGATTATCCTCCATGATGGCAGCGATCATAGTCGAACCTGAATTCTGAGGTGAGTGGTTGCTGCAGGTAATACCAGTATCATTTCGCAACAGTTTGGTGCGGTTGATACTTGGAATGCATAAAGAGATTGTATCTGAGGGGTTTCGTTAATTCCGAGAACTTTCTTTTTTTACGTTGCATGTTACGACGACATTACGTCTCAGAAATTTTAAAGAAGAAGCGGAGATTTGTAAAGGTTCTCTTCACCTGTTACAAAAAAAAAATACGATTCATCTACCATGGAAACTCGTGAGCGAACTAGTGTTTTTCAAGTCCAAGGGAACAGCAATAAAAGATCGAAACTCAAAGGTCTCTCATGTTCTTAACTCCATTACACAACACCGTCTCAGAAAAAGTTTCCTCACTCACCATCAATCGCACATTACAAACAAAGTAGACACGTGCAGTCTAAAGCCAAACATGCTCGTTCGATGCGTTATTTAGTGCTCAACTGTTGGGGATAAAGGGTCCTCATTATTTCACTCGTAAAACTTTTAAAAACCTCCAGGATCGGCTGTTCATAAATGTCGGCATGACTTGAATTTCGTGTTATTTTATGTTGAACTGCAAGCAAAATTAATACTAGTTACAGTCGCTCTTAATCATCATTGCATCACATGGCACCGCCCGTCTGCTGAGCCGCACCGCACCACCTAGCCCTCATCATAGGTGGTGCTGCGCGGGACAGCAGACGGGTGATGGTGTGTGATGCAAGGATGATTGAAAGAGGCTGTAGTTTATTCGAAACGGAAACATTCACCACCCTGACCCTACATTTATCTTTTCTGAAGTTTCTCCTTTAGCACGAGATACCTACTACATTCTGGTACTGAAAATTCGATATTCTTGCAACAGTGAGCAGTGAGTTGGAGTTCAGTCCTTGACCTCCTGGATAAGAATGCGACCGATTACGATTCATTCAAAATTATCTTATTTAGCAAGAAAATGATACACTTTGAGAGACCGGCCCAGCATTCACCAATTTATTTTTGTATGGGGCGCGTGTGGCGTAGTGGTAAGAGGCTCGCTGCGCACGCACACGGTCGATGGTTCGATCCCGCGCCCGTGGCCAACCAAGCCATCCATCCCTCCGGGGTCGGTAAATTGGTACCAGAAGAGTCCGGGAGGATGAAGCACTGACTTGGTTCATCGGATGCGCCCCGCAAGTCACTGTACAGGGCACATACGCATTCAACGCCTCTACGATATTCAGATGAAGTCGAATGCGTGGCGCATCCCTCGTGACGGGATTGATCAACGCCGACCACTTTTATCCTTTATTTTTGTATGATTGGTCTTCACAGTTTTGTCTTAGTACAGCAGATCTTTTGTGTTTTGCTTGGGCAATTTTGATTACAGAGCTAAAACCCAACACCGGAATAATAAAGGCATACCAGTCAGAGACGTGCAATTGGGATCAGTTCGAGAAAGAGTATCATCTAACCGATGAACTTCCGTAACAAACATCTGAAATATTGCTTAGTAACTGCAAATTTTAGAAATATTGTGAATGTGAGCAACTGATTTGTATTGACACCAAATGTAACAAGTGACCTACTTCTTCAATAGGATCTCTCAAATCCAGCATCCCTTCAACGCTGAGTTTTCGTCGAGTGCCATACCTAAGCAGACGTTCTCGAATTGACTTTGCAAAATTCGACTCCAAGAACTTCGATACTCCCTGAAATTAGCACTCCATATCAGAGACCCGCTGCCCACTTCCTTTCCCTTTGCATAGTTGAGCATACATGCAATTCCAAAAATCTAGTACATAGCTTCTGAACCATCAAAGGCAGCCCCCACTTGAGGTTGGCCTATGAATTCTGACATAATGTAGAGCATTTGAGTGCACTGAGCACTGTTGAGGCTCTGAAGCATACTAAAACTGAGAAACTTCCTTTTTTACAAGCCTCCTATCCACTAGTTTGACCGAGGTTGCATCGAGTATGGTGGTGTCGACCGATAGGAAAAAAAACCAATGATGCCGTTTTTCCATCACCTTTCTTTCTCGAGATAACTTGGCTAAATTGCTGTGCGTCCTTTCTGGAGCAGAGCGAAAAAGTACCTATTAGAGGAAGCACAGCAACAACGAATAGGGGAACTAACGAGAAAATAAGAAGTCAGAAAAAAAAACAGAGACAAAATAGAAACTGCAGTCAAATTCGAATTCCACAGAAAATGATTATTAAGTGAACGAAGAAACACTTACGATTGCAGCATCTGTATATATAAAAGTGAAAGTTCGTGCGTGTGTGTGTATGTATGTAATGAATAGAAATCGCGAAGAGTGAATCGGTCCGGGCCAAATTTTCCATGCAGGTCTACCACGGGTCGGCGGAGGTTATAGGCTACTATACGATGGAGGTTATCGATTAGCTTATCGATTATATCGATTTTATTGATTTTTCGCTGTTTTTGCTCCAAAACCGACGAGGACATGCCTACTAGGGATCCTCAATATCCTCAATAACAATTATTTTGCAAGAAAGTATCGATTAATTGGTTTTAACGACTTTTTCATGTTCGAACAGGTAAAAAAAAGGTCAGTGAAACTATTTGCTGAACACGAATATGACAACCATTTTGCAACAAGTTATTGATTTATTGATTTAATCGATTTTTTTCCACTTTTGTTCGGGAACAGGCAAGGACGTGTCCACTAAGGTTCTCCAATGCGCTGAGTACGAATATGGGGGCGGGTATCGATTTTTCGATTTTATAGATTTTTTTTTCACCTACGCTCGGGGACAGGTGATGACATGTCAGGTGGGGTAATCCAATATGTCTAGCACGAATATGACAATTATTTTGCAAGAAAGTATCGATTAATTGGTTTTAACGACTTTTTCATATTCGAACAGGTAAAAAAAAAGGCCAGTGAAACTATTTGACATGGTGATCACCGAAATTACGAGCACTTCAAATGGTGAATTTGTATCCTAATTAAACGCATCAGCGTGAAAAGCTCGGGGTAGTAGAATCCCGAGCGGAGCCGGGTATGCCGTCTAGTAAATTTAAAAAATGAGAATTGGCCTACCAAATGCAAAAAGAAGAAGAAGATAGAAATTTCTTGAATGGTAGAAGAACTTGGAAGAAAAGCATTTCCATTCAGAAACAGCTGATATCGGGCATCCTCCGGGGCTCCAAGAAGGTACTGCAGATCTAGCTCAGAAATTATAACTCGTACGCCTCCGTGAGGTGTTATATACATAGTCCGATAGATCGCATGGGATGGAACTCTAGTAATTGTGAGTAGTGTGCGTTTTCGCTGTAATTTTTCTGTCGAAGTTGTCCCCATATTCAGGGGATCATAACGCCGCCAAATCTGCTAAGGCTGAAAGCTTTGTTTGGTGAGAATGTTTTTTGTACGAAAGATTTTTCATTTTTCTAAATGCGTCTTGAGAAACTGAGCGGAAGTAGCTGCTGAGCTATTTCTCGAGTAGTCGTAACGAATCGAAAAAAAAGAACCATAGCAATGATGATCTGTTTACTAATGAAAATTGGAAAAAATCGTAAAACCAAAAGTTTAGGAGAATGTATTCTATGCAATGCACGATTGGCATCAATTGTTGTAAAAGGCTAAACAGAAGCAAAAATAATTATTTCCAGCATATTCGTAGTATACCAGTCGTTTTCAGCACTAATTTCTGTCAATTCTGCCTTCTCCAGTGATTGTGGAAACTATTATAATTTACAAAACAGTGTTAGCAGTTCAAAAACGCTGCCAGCCAGAACACACCTTCGTCTATAACCACATAAAAAGTATCGTCACCGCGGCTCAATTCAAGACAATGTTATAGCTTTGATGATTGCCCACATCCAGGACAAGAAAATCCAAATAATCTATCACAGCTGGAGCGTGTTTTGTTTGCTTTTGCTATATATTGTATGCTAATACATACAGCAGCGGCCATCAAGAAGTGATCAGGAGCAGTGCAGTCTTTTACCACGACTAAAGTATAGATTGAGCGATCTAGACGAAATTCGAGGATGCGATGAGGTTCAGAGTACTCCTTCTTTTCGTTACAAAATATTGTCATTAACAGCTTTCAAACAAAACTACCGCAGTCGGAGACCAAAATCATTGCTTTCATCAACATAATAATGGTTCGTTCGTAACGACTCATCCCGATTCTAAAGGGAAATATTCTATTTCCTAGCATAAGTCAGTGAATTGTCAAGTCGTATTCTTTCGTTCTTCTCTTTAAATGAAAAGTGGATTGCCAATATGTTCAATAGTAACGAAAAAAAGGAATGAAGGAATGTTCAATATTTTCGAACCAAGAAAAACAACCGCTCCTATCAAAGATATTTCTACGATGTCCGTTACTAACAGGTCATCTAATTTAATAAAAGTTTCTCTGTTCTAACTTAACAAGAATTTCGCACACATTCACACACAAGAACGCCCACCAAACTTCGAGGTCACGGTTCTCCACCGTTTCTTAACGAGTTCATTGGGAAGAAAGATGATAGAAGCAGTGGAGATAAGTAGAAGAATAGCAATGATTAACTATGAAGAATGGTGGCTAGAAGCACTGAGGTTGATTTCGTAAGGGATCGCTGTCCAATCCCTACCCCCCCCCCTCATCTGCTCACAGGGAGCCGTTTCGTGAAGAGTCCTTTTCCTACAGTCTGCCCTACAGTCTCTCCACCTAATTTGTACGATGTAATGTATTTTTGTAGGCTTGATAATGGCACTATAACGCCGAAAACTTGGCTTATAAGTTCGCTAGTACTGCGATAATTGTAGACGTTGTTATATGTACAAGATATAAGGCTTCGTAACAAACGAATACCACAGTGAAAAGTAGTCTGATTAGCAAAAATGGAGAAAACTTGGGTGTTCTGAAAAAATGATAAATAACGCCTCCGAGACTGTTGCAATTCACCATTTTTCAATAAGGACAACTCATCGAGCCCATATGTACATATGGGCGTCCTATTGTGGGATGTATAATAACACGACTGCTTTCTCTTACTACAAAAAGAGAAGAATGAACTTATTGGAGAGAATTCAGAATAATTTCACATGCAAAGTTGTGACGACGAGCGTACCTATCGACAAATCCCAAATGGGGACCAAGAACCAGAAATTTAGCCTTCCTTGCTTACGGTGTAGGAGAATTATGTAGAGATGATTTAGTCATGTTCTTCATAATACTCATTGGGATAACAAGTGTGATTGTTTCCGATTTTCCCGCTGTTGTTGACTGCAGAAAGAGGGATGGAGGCATAGAACTCATTACTCCAATCACTAGTACGCAAATCAGGTCCAACAGAGAACCATCAGAAAAGTTAACAAATTTTTAGCCGTGATATTTTTCGTATGTCTCTTCATTCCTCCGAGGAACTATGTAACTATCCTGAAAGTTCGATCACTGGCTTCCTGGTTCAAGTTTTTCATGCTCTTCCTGATATTTTTTTACAACTAGTTGTTGAGCGTTGTTACATCAAATTCATGAGCACGATATTTGTTGAAACTATACCTGAAATCATTGTGAAACTGTTTGTCATGTGAATGTTTTATCGAATAAGTACATACTGCTACAATAAATAAATACTCCCAGTTGAATACATGATTGAATAAATAAATAAATGAATAAATAAATAAATAAATAAATAAATTTGATCCATTTCATTTCGAACACTATTATAGACGAGGGAATAGTTGAAGCTAGTCCTCTGAAACCCTTGATCCAGTGGAACGAGTTTAGTAATGAAAAAAGGAACATTTAAACTGTGAATGCAACTAGCCGGCCAGTGGGAACAATTGATCATGGAGTGGTAGATGAATGACCCCAGAGGTTATCGGAAACAAGAAAAAATGAAAAAAAAAACATAAATATAGAAGACCACTGCGTCAGAACTTCTGGCGCACCATGTAATCATAAGCCACTGGAAAAGGTTCAAGTTCCCCACCTATATCCATACCCATATTCTGGAAATGCATGAGCAATATTTAGATGTAAGCGCATGAACGTTCCAGAAAAACAGGAGTGAAACAAATTAGTAATTTTGGCCCTAGTTTCTGAATGTTTGGCACATATGCTGGTGAACATCGTGCTGATGAACACCTGTACGGCTCCTTCCATTGAACCAAGAAGAAAAAAGGCAAGAAAAACGGTGTACACAACGTCTAATCGATAACATTAGGAGGATGATAGGCCACGTATGTTTTTTGCAATGTCACAAAAGTCGATGCTTCATACAGACGGGTCGATGAACGAACACCTGCTCACGAAACCTAATGTTCACGCCTTCACTACCATACATGTAGGTGATGACGATACTTGAAAAGTACATGGATGGCAAGACTGCGAAAATATGATCAATAGGGAAATTCTTCATTATTTGATTTACACATGGCATCGTTATCATTGATAAAACCACTATGTGTTAGCTCATAGAACATGTCTGAAAATAGCTCACCATCCCTCCATGGCCATCGAAAATCCCAAATATCGATAGATTATTGTTTGGATCATACATATAATGCATTCTGTCTTCCATGTATGGACGGTAGCCCTGAGTAGCGCAGTACGAGAATATCTTATGCTTCATTTTCCAGTACTGCTCTGAAACAGTGCTTCTTCATGCAAAAAATTTACCGGGAATTTCGATTCTTTTGTTCATTGTCATTTCCATCAAACTAATAAGGAAAGTGCCAGAAGCCAGACTCGCAGGTCGGAATGAAACCTGTCTGGCGCGAATCCTTGCTTCACATGGCGCTACAGCATATACGCACATATCTTATTTTTGCCTCGGGTTCCAAAAAAAAAAGATATACCCGAATTGAGGGGATGAAAAAACGGATGCACAAGACAGTATCCGAACTTTTGACCCTCTGCTCCACAGTTCAGCACTTTTCTCACTCGGCCATATCTACTCTTAATGAAACCGGGACATAAATGAAATATATGTTGTAGCACCTTGTCAAGCAAGGACTCAAGCCAGATAGATTTCATTCGAATCAGCAAGTCTGACCTCCTGCACTTTCATTCGTAAGATAGGATTCGCCTAGGATTCCCCATGGAAATTGGAGGACTAACGGTATCAATTAAATTTCAAAAAAATCAATCATTACCATATTTCTTCAAGTCGGAAAATCCTCTATCAATGAATTCAGGTGGACTGAATCTCAAGTGATGATTCAGATCCAGCGACTTTAGATTGTGTCCGCGAATTCGCGGTGCTAGCCTAGAAATTAGCCATCGAATATAGAGATAAGTGAATAGCAGAAGGGCGAAGACATATGCAACTTCATTTCGCATTAGGATGAATCGAGGATATTTGAGGCCGGCGACGTAGGCGAATGACGCAATGGCAGAGATGAGTAAGGATAGAAGCAGCGTCTGCATCCATGCACTATTTTCTTGGACACGAGGTGTGGCCGCCTGCGAAATCGCACATGTGTTGTCAGCGAACAAAATAACACCGACCCAAGCGTCCCGCTAGTTGTTTTCTTTCTGAGTGTTGACTTTTCGCATTGTAACACGCACGAATCAAATCAATATAGCTGGTAAACAACGGTAGATATGAGTGTAGAAAATATGTATGTTCTCTGACGATTCAAATATTGACTTCTCAAATGATGAGAGCCAGGTGGTGGAGGCTTATGAGTGTGGGTGAGAAGCTTCCCAGGCGACAAAACGAATCCCAACCTCATTTTCTTTACGACCCTCTTCATGGAATGATCTTTGTCAACAACCACAGAATGATGTTTGTAACCTCCAATCCCAGGTTATCCTAATGATCCTCTTCTAGTCATCCTACCAATTATTATGAGGCTATAGCAGATAATAGACATGCAACTGGAAAATTTTAGAAGAAAAATTTGTTTCAATTAGTTCTTGGTGAGCAGTAACGCTTGGCCGAGCAGGCAATTTGTTCTCAAGAAACACCAGCTTTTTTTTTGTTAGCAGTCCTGGTCGGTTGTTCGAACTGCTGCCTTCGTTTTTCTCCCCCAAGATATCTGTGGGATAGTGCCCCCAGTTTTCCAAGAAGCAGATGCCATCAGTCATCTGAAGGAGTGATGGTCCACTCGGCTGGGATTCGTGAGACGTTAGCCACGCAAACTAACGCTGGTTACGGTCAATGGATAGTGTAAACACTGCACAATGCTAGGAGACGCAGAATGCAAAAGTTGGTTTGCTGGTCTGGTTTCACCTGGCTATGCGTTCATGAATCCTAGTCATAGTGTTGATTATCCTTTTGTTTACTTCGTGTAGAGCTGATTCTGAGTTTCATTTCTGGCATTCTGTTGGATTTTGTACATACAAGCTACTAGCCTTTTGTTGCTACTTGAGACTGTTCTCGGTCTGAATTACTCCTCCCTTTTTTAAACTAAATCTAGAGAACTGTATTCGTCCCAGAACTATACAGTTAGATGTCAAGATGAATGTCAAGAGGTTCCCGAGTTCTATATATAATTAAATGCTACGTTTTTGAATCATATCATCCAATTTAAACATACCGCATCTCGCATAAGCATGTATCGCAAAAGTATGAAAAAGTGAACCGCGATCGTTCATCAGCATGCGTTTTTTACTGTTTCCGCTCCGAACAGGCAGGTGCGCCCTTTGAAGTGCTCGCTACCGCGAAGAAATTCGCGAATTTTACTCAAAAGAACGTTCAGAAGGGACGTCCAGTGCTGGGATTCGTGAAATGATAACGAAGCAAACAATTATGGTTAGCGTGATTGGTAATCCTACAGACTACTACGTAGTGCTAGGAGAGGCAGGAAGGGAAACTTGGTTTGCTAGCCTGATTTCGCTCAGTTATGCGTTCATGAATCCTAGCCCAGCAGGCTAGATTTGAATGGCTTTACAAGCATTCTCCTTTTTGAGCATACATTTACATACAGTGTAGACGGGAATTTATTCATTTATCTATTTATTTATTCATTTATTTATTTATTTATTACAATAGTTCTTCTGACTGTTTTTGATAACTTCCGTGTTATATATTTATTGGTGAGCTTTCGGTGCACTAACACCTTCGTAACACCTTCGTCGGATCTACACGAGGCTCCCGGTTAGCAGTATCTTATCATATTTATTTATTTATTCATGCATTCAGGATGATCCAGATCAATTAAATGAAAAGTCATGTACTAGGATTCATAATGAAAAAACACAAATTCCTTCGATCTAACAACACTATATCGAGAAGAACAAAGCACCAATTGGACGTGTAATCAACGGTTTGGTGCACTGCATTCTAGGAGAAATTTAGTTGGGAAACTCAACAGAGCAGCTCTAATCCTCAGATCCTATCCAGTGAAATGAGAATGCTGGGTGGAAAAACCATGGAAAGTTAGGCAGCCTTCTGATTACTTCGTTCAAGATGGTTGGTCGGTTACGGAATGAAATAAAACGGAAAAAATCAACATTCCGCGCAAAATTAGAAAGAGCAGCCGTGTTCAGACCCATTGCTAGTTCAGTTTAATTTTCTGAGAATTCGTTTGGAAATGAGCAAAATTGGCCTTCTAATCAAGAAAGTCAGTCAGTGCTGGCTTTGCTCACTCATTTTGTTACCATTGCACGTCTACCTTGTGTATGACTACCACTGATGGCCAGCAAAGGAACGACGGGCCAAAATTACGCTTACAACATGCCTTTTTGAATTTTGGTAAACTTGCTTCGTTCAAGGCAGTAGACCACCTCAATTTTTCATGTCAACGGCATCAGCAGATTCTTGACCTCCTCGCCACGCCGATTCCAGTAATGCACAGAAAAAGTCACAGAAGTGACGAAAGCGCCGTTTCCGGAGAGTCAAAGTTTCCGCTCCTTGGAGCAGGGGCGGCCTTCGCTCCAAGCTGTGCTGGCTGCCTGCCACAGCAACAATGTCGGATGAAAACACGCCTTGGCCTGTCCGATCGATAAGATCAACTGTGATACACGTCTTTGCACGTAGATTTGTTCCAGCTAACTGGTACAAACCCTTGTCGCGAAAAACGAGTTTGGAGGCCATTTTGGGTTATTTCAAGTACATTGCCGGAATCAGCCCATCGAAGAAATTCGGAATGTGTTAATAGCTCAGGCACGACTATGAGGTGGGTCCCTGCCTTTCAAGCTCAACACGGCTGGAGGGACTTCTCGCATGGGCTGTGCTACAGTGCACCCGCCTTGATTAATTCGAGATTGAATCTCAGGAACTATCCGTCTTAGCGAGGGGCACCATGGCGATAAAAACTAAGCGGCTGCACCATACCTAGGAGTAATGCTCACATTTCAATTGCAATAATGAGCTAATTCTGGCGCGCAATGTGGTGCTACCTGTGTAATTCCCGGATCACGTTCCCATCGTCGACTGCAGACAGAGAGAGCCAGCAGCTGCTCCTCTTGCATAGCGACAATGCCCCTGCTACGTCTGGGGTCAGTGTCTGCACTCTGCCTGTCTGATGCGGTCGACGATCTCTTGCTGCTCTACCTGAGTGACATCGCCATTAAGTGGTCGTTCTGTCACTTTGAGAAGAAAGATTCATATGAGCTGACGTTCCAGGAGAGTTTCGATGTCATTTTCGAAAATATACCACGTACAGTGGGCGTCAATGGCGGTGACCCGTCTGCGGCCTCGGAAGGTACGCAGCGCGACCGCGCCGCTTGAGCAGGAACCCTCTCCGGGATGTCAAGTTATGGGGTTTTTTTGAAAGTGAGTTAGTTTTCTTAGCACTTATTATCAAATGTGATGAACAACTATCAAGAAAACCCAGATTCCCCGCCGCGGCGACCATTCTATCGTGAGCGGCGCGGTCGCGCCGCGTGCTTTTCGAAGCCGCAGACGGGTTACCGCCATTGACGCCCACTGTACATTTACTTGCAGAACTGATGTTTTACCTCATAATGGGAAAATCATTATTCGCCACACTTCGTTAGTTGTTATGCGGCACATTGTCACTGTGGTCAGGGACACTACCAACTTATTCAAGGAGTTGTCGCCGAGTGCTTCACAGTGGACTAACCTCTTTCAATTTAAAAATATGAGTATAAAGAAGAGATCACGCCATCGACTACCTCAGGACGTGAGCGAACAAATTTTGAAGTTCGAGCGATTATCGGACATTTACCACTCACGCCCCGGCAGGACAGTGTAGAAAAAACCGCTCTTCCGCACCTTAATCGGGACGGACTGCTCAGCTTGAATCTAAGACGTTTAATAAGGTGCTAAAATGAGTTAGGATATCTTATGAACCATGTTTGGTATTTATTCCCACGTGTATGCGATAAGGGTCCCGTGTTCTCATGTCTACCCATCGCTTCCTCGCTTTTTACCTTTGAATTAGCACGTCAAACTGTTCTTGGTTTAGAATTTGTCACGAATTCGACGGCCCTTGGTCTCTGCCCTCTCTTGGATGATCTCCTCACTCATCCTCTTTTACTGACCACTGCATGTCAAGATTATTTTTTTTATTTGTTCCGGTTTTACGCCTTTAACTGGCTTGCGCACCTTGAGTTATCAATGGGGATAAATAAATATAATTTGCTCCACACATGTTTAATCTTGCTAGCGGCTATGTGGTTTTCATTGCATGAGTGCTACTTACTCTCCCTCCCTCCATGCGACAAGCGCTCCCGGCATCCAAAATATCCGAATAATCGAATATTTAATATTTTATGAATATGAATGAATGAATATTTAATATTTTATGATTTATGATATTTAACATTTTATGAAATATGGATATTTTAAAGTTTTGATGAATTCGAGTATTCGAATAACTGGAAGTTTCAATTTTCCAAATTCTTCGAATAGCCGAATAATCTAATATTTTATATTTTCGAATGATTCGAATGCTTCTTTTTTTGTTGTGAATTGATTCAGAGGCAGTGGTTTAATACGGTCCTGTAAAACGCGAGTATATGTATAGAAAGAGACATTGTTAAACTGATACTCGTTGTGATGTGAGGGATGACGGAAGACCATGAGAAGTTGCGCTCCAAACAGCAGCAGAGGACAGAGCAAATTCGAGAAAGGTTTGCAAGGGTGTTCGAGTGTGTCGGAAGATACCCACAGCGTTAGTGAATGAGCACGGCAGAAGAACAACTGTAAGGACAGAAATATGTAGAAGAAACCTGCCAAACGTATTTGAATGAGTTGTTCGCACCCGACAAAAAGCAGTGATCCTCCAGCCACCGAGCGAATTGAGCCAGTATTTCAGTTCAGAAATTGAGAGAGTAGTACAGAACATGGAACCTATCAAAGCAGTGTGAAACGAGAGCAGAGGATATAAAAGCAGGCGGAGGGCTTTTTGCCAAGGCTATCAGTATCAGATCAACGAAATACGGCAACATACAGTGTCTCTCAAAAATCCTTGCCTCACGCTGCACCGCCCGTCTGCTGCCCTGGGTCGCATCACCTATGATGATACATACAGTAGCGATCATAATGATATGATCAGAGCCATAATGACTAGGAAATCTTTTGCTATAACTCGCTTCAGCGTTGAACTACCTAACCCCAATTTGAATATGTATTAATACTCCATGGGTGCCTCACAATGGCAGCTTAGCATTGGCACAGACTCAATTAAAGTGAATTGTTGAGATCATACTTCAACTTTCTCAGATTTCATGGATTTTGTCCAGCATTTAAATTTTTAACTACTGGGAGAAAGGATGAGTTGATACATACAGATTGGGCTCTTATTTGCCTATTATTTCCACCCAATGCTATTGCTGCGCTGTCTTTGCTGCTCAAACGGGAGGACGAAATTAAATGATCGAAATCAGCAGAAATTCGGTTTGATTATATCTTAAGCATATGAACAGCAATACAGCTCTCATTTGAAAACCAGAATAGTTGCTAGTAGTGGACATCATAGAGATATTCCGCGTCGTGACCTATGTTTTTTCTTTGGAATCATTAAAAATTCTTTTTTCATACTTTTACACGACTTTTTGACAAGCCCACTTTTTTGGGTGAAGAGAGGAACCATGGCACGCAACTTATATAGCAAATTGCTCGTTTACGATACTATTTAGAATAATTTCTTCTGGAGCTGACATGTTGCGATATAGTCGAAAAACCACGATTTTAATAAAACAGTGAACTTGCACTTGGAACATGGTAGATCTGCTTGGAAGCAGTTTACGCAACTGTCAAGCAGCGAGAAGAAAGAACACCTAAACCCTTACCATATCCTCAAATTTCATCTGAATGGCTCAATCTATAGTTGAGTTATAGTTTGAGATTCTGTCTTCAGCAGTGCCTCTGATCATATCATATTGAAGGCTACTGTAGTTGACGCGGCGCACCACAGCAGATGGGCGGTAAAGCGTGAGACAAGGATTTTTGAGAGGGATTGTACGGAGAATGTGAGAGCAATGGAAGCGCACCAGAATCGTACTAATGCAGAGGAAAGACAACGGAGAAGACATTTGAAATTACAGGCCGATGACGTTACTGTCCTACCTGTACAAAATCTTCGTGAGATTCATATATTCACATTATATTCACATTAATTCCATATATTCACAAATTCACGCACCATGTATGATAACATGCTAAAAGAGCAAGCAGGACTTTACCAACGTTTTTCCACTATCGACCATACATTTACTATCTCGCAACTGTCGAGCAATGCATGAATACAGCGATGTCCCGAGGGTAATGGCTGATCAAGGAGTAGAAGCAGTATATGAAAAGATTCTACAAGAAACAGTTAGGGAACCTACACTGAATTCACTTTTGTTATAAGGTCTCTTAAAATCTGCCGACGATTTGACGAATGCCGACGAGTACTCTCTGCAGACGATTTTTTACTGGTAGCTGCAGTCCCGAGACTACAAAATCTTCTCAATGAAATATGTTACCATAGCGAAAGTGTCGGGTTGAAGATCTATCTTAGAAAGATCAAGTGGATGAAGAACGCCTATTGTATAGATTCCATGATCAAATGGAGTGATCAGCTTGTCGAGCGAGTCAAACACTACATCTACCTTGACGAAACCTTCAGGACGGACAATGATCTGCGGCTGGAACTCTCGCAAAGAAAGAAGGCAGATTAGACTGCATTTTCGAAAATCGAGGTTCTCCCCAAAAACAAGGAGATATGTATCTGCACTGACTAAGATTCACTGCTTATTCCTCAGCAGCATGCTTTCTGCATTGTCATTCGGATAAATTATTCGAATAAATCATTCGAATGAATCTCCTAGAACGGGACTTGAGATGGACTCAAAACTCTAGCGTTCTGGAAGACAGCTCAGTCACCTTCAAATATATCGTCATTAAATACTAGATAAAAAAAATCCAGCGTAACCCTAATGAATCTACAGAGCATTTCATAATTAACGCC
>JARK01000278.1:43491-65712 GCA_000688135.1 Ancylostoma ceylanicum | reverse complement strand
CCCCCCCCCCCGAATCTCCCACTCCCGGGTTTTGGTCTGACCAAAGAATTTTCCCTCTAGTATCATTGTGATCAGCATCTAAAATAGCCTTGGTACCCAATTTTTGAGCTTACGTCTGCAACTCTGGTTTTTTAAAATTTTATTTTCTCTTTCCGTGCACTCCGCGGTCATGACACACCTTCAGATTCTAACATGTTTACAATTCTAACAGATTCTAACATGCCGCACAATCGAATTCACGGGATTTCGATAATTAGTGGAGCATCTATGGATCACACTGATTCCATACAGTCCGCTACTACTGCTCCTTAGAGGGAATCTGAGGACATGCGCGTAGGTATTAGACATCGCCCATGGAAGACTGCCCATCTCATTTTCTCAGCCGCTGATTACTGACGGAAATACATTCAAAACTGGCTGGCAAGGATTCACAGTAGTTCTGCTTTAAAAGAACAGTTAGCACTAGTCACAGGTTGCTCCGTTGGCTTTGTTAGGTGGCGATCCAAGTAGGTAATACCCACCCGACATCGAGGTGTTCCCACAATTTCTAACTAATACCTGCGGATGGGTGGTTCAAAATGACGGATATTACTCATAGGAGTTTTCTGAGGTCCGACGCTGTCAGACCATGTTCCAGTCTGTTACTGGTCAGATCTGCTTCCGCCGGGAAGTGAACCCAAAAACGCGACAGCAACCTCGAAAAGTTTCCTTTTCCTGAAGCTCTTGGCTGTCTTCCGTTATCACGTCAAGACTCTTCCATTTACCACATTTACGAAGTCTGGTTTATAGCCACCTCATTCATGACCAATCACGTACTTGGAACAGGATTTGCTCACTTAATCACCTGTGACATTTTCATCAACACGTTTGATCAGTTGCCGTCTATTTCGCGCAGAGCAGACACTTGAGCAAGCAGAGGACGGTTTCTGGTCTGGCAGCGTCGGACCTCAGAAAACTCCTATGAGTAATATCCGTCATTTTGAACCACCCATCCGCAGGTATTAGTTAGAAATTGTGGGAACACCTCGATGTCGGGTGGGTGTTGCCTACTTAGATCGGCACCTAGCAAAGCCAACGGAGCAACCTGTGACTAGTGCTAACTGTTCTTTTGAAGTAGAACTACTGTGAATCCTTGCCAGCCAGTTTTGAATGTATTTCCATCAGTAATCAGCGGCTGAGAAAATGAGATAGGTAGTCTTGCATGGGCGATGTCTATCTACGCGCATGTCCTCAGATTCCCTCTAAGGAGCAGTAGTAGCGGACTGTATGGAATCAGTGTGATCCATAGATTTGTTTATTTATTTTTCATTTGCTGTACGCCAGAAAAAAAAAAGACTGGCGTGCTATTGACAAGAAAAAGCACAAAAAGGAAAAGATCATGATAACCAGTAAAAATTGCCACATGGATAACACCTATGTACTAAAAAAATTCCAACTGCGTCACTTCACGAGACCGTAGAGCCTATTTGCCTATGACGTTTCAAGAAAAAAGAAGAACTGTGTTGCGCTAGCCATAATGATCAAGTAATTGGATATCCAACAACGGTAAAGGTATATGCGTTTCTGTTCATACCACAAAAGGTGCTGTGTACAGCCCAGCTCGTCAAAAGAAATGATCAGCGAACCTGGTGCCGGAGGTTAGCTGTTCGTGCCCCAAAGAAAAGCAATGCGCAGCACCTTTTGAGGAAGGAACAAAGAGATGCTCAAAACGACAGGGGCTAAGTTGAGTCTACAGGTAATCGTTTGATTGGGAGAAGGAGCAAGGCATTTTGAGGCAATTTCCATCTCTGAATGAAACTCAACTGAAAAAAGGGAGAAGGAAAGCTCATGAAGTAACGCAAAAAACATGGCATTTGGTTATCCCATATGATTAAAACAAAAACGACAGAAGAAAACATGAGCGTAAAGATCCCTGTTCAATTCGTATGACTGCTTGCTTTGCTATTCCTCCAGGATGCAGCTAGTATGCAGGAAGTGTACGAACGCGGCGCGACGTAAATGATGAAGCCAGGACTGTTAACTGAAATGGAAAAGACCGAGAAGCGAACAGAGATTCTACTTAGAAATAATTATTTGCAACCTAAGTCTTCTATATCAAGTAGAGATAGTAGGTCTTGTAACTTTAGCTTCTGTTTGAAACTTGAACTATCCGGTGATGATAACAGGGAGTCTGGCAGTTTCTGAAGCCATTTGGAAGTTCTCACAAAGAAGGATTCGTCGAAAATTCTGTTGTTAGATCGAGAGGCTGTCAAAGGGAAATAATGAAAATTGAACGCTCCTGTGCGACCAGAGCATGGCTTCCATACCCAGAATTTACTTGGTATGAGTTTAGTTTCAAGCCGTAGTATTCGAAATGCGAGCACAAGGTCAGAAACACTCTGCGATAAAACAAGCTTTTCAAATTCAAGTGCTGTAACCTCGTCATATGGAAGATCTCGGGGTAGTTAGAATTTGGAAATAGTCTGTAAAAAAGAATTCGCGTGAATGTCATTTGAGCTTTTTCAACAATTCTAATGTCTTTGCGTAGGAATGGACTCCATACCTGACTTGCGTATTCTAGCTGAGGTAAAATATATGCTTTATATAGTTTGATGTACACAGTTTTATCTGCATGTCTTATATTTCGGAAAAGAAGGTAAATTT
This sequence comes from Ancylostoma ceylanicum, assembly GCA_000688135.1. Classification (NCBI taxonomy): domain Eukaryota; kingdom Metazoa; phylum Nematoda; class Chromadorea; order Rhabditida; family Ancylostomatidae; genus Ancylostoma; species Ancylostoma ceylanicum. The sequence goes on along the minus strand of JARK01000278.1, from coordinate 63,069 downwards.
TCCGCAGAGCAGCTCTTTTCAAGGCATCAACATGGTCGCGAGGGCTGAGTTTAGAGTTTAGGAGAACTCCATGATCACGGAGAATAGCTGGTCGGGGTAGGGACGCGCCAGAATGGGAGTATAGAGCAGAAGTAGAAATGTCTAATAAATTGTTTGAAATGGTGATGCATGAACTTTTTGCAAGATTCACGTTGATATCGTTGGACGCAGCCCAGGAAAGGATGTTTTCGAGGGAAGTTTGTAGTGCATTCGTGACCTCAGATCTGTCTCCTTCAGAGTATGAGCCATATACTTTGATATCATCTGCGTAAGCAGCAACCTTGATCCTACTATCCACTGCTAGAAGGGAGGGGAGTACTCTAGTGTAAAGCATGAAAAGGAGAGGGGATAGTACCCCTCCTCGAGGGACCTCGCTGGTTGCTGTTTGCGTTACTGAGGTGGCACTACCAAATCGAACCGAAAAAGTTCTATTGGTAGGATAAGAGATAATCCATTTGAGCATGAATCCCTGGATACCTATATCATAGAGTTTAAGGACAAGTTTAGTTACATTCAGTCTATCGAAGGCTTTAGACAAGTCGAAATAGAGAATATCTGTAGATTTGCCCTGGACAAGAGCTTTCTTCTAGAAATGATCACAAGCAACTAGTTGCAGGGTTGCTGAGGACCCTTGCAAAAAGCCGTACTGCTCGGGTGGTAAGATGTGTTCTCTCAAACAGTAATCAAGGAGTTTCCGTCTCACAAACTTCTCAGCAATCTTGCAGACAACGGCATTAATGGAAATGGGCCTAAAATCGCTCACATGAGAGGCATTACACTTTTTCGGGATGGGGACAATTGTGCCGTGCTTCCAAACGTCTGGTAATATACCAGTTCTCAGTGACAGGTTAACTATGATGAATACTGGAATTGCTAACTGGTCAGCGCAGCGTTTAAAAACAACTCGTGGTATACCATCGCTAGTACAAGAGGTCGTCGGTTTGAGTTTTCTAAGGAGAAGTAGCACTTCATAAGGCGAAATCAGTGGAGTCGATGAGCAGCAATTCAGCGTAGTTGCATCAAAGCTTGGGGGTACATGATCACTGGCAGTTCGGAAAACACTGGCAAAGTAGTGAGCTAAGACTTCAGCTTTTTCTTGATCTGTCCTATATTTTGTGCCGTCATCATCATAGATAAGTTGTGATGCGTTCTGTTCGTTCAAAAGTGGGCGCATATATGCGAACAGTGATTGAGAGCTCATCCTCGACAATTTCTTGTCTTTGAACGCGCGGAATTTTTTGATGTGTTTCTCAAGCTCCTCCGAAATATTTCTGTACTGATCCGAAGTCAACGGGTCATCCAATTGCGAAAAAAGTCGATTACGCTGCTCCATCAAGTTAAGTATGTGGCGTGGGTAGACATTCCATGAAATCTTTCTTTGCTTTCGGGGTATGAAACGCGAAAAGAGGTTGTGTAGGATTGAGAGAAAGCGATGATATAGCTCATTCATGGAGGAAGAATTGTCGAGGACGTGCCACCAATCAACAGTGCTCAATTCAAGTGAAATGGCGTCAAAATTACCATGATTCAAATCTAGGTAAGACTCAACTTGAGAACAAGCTGTCGGGTTAAGAAAATCGAAGGACAGGATAGCATGATCGGAACCACATAAAGGAGGCAACAATTTAATGTTGCGAATGATTGGTTCATTGGTGAGGATCAAGTCCAGTGTATTACTGCCCCTCGTGGGATAGTGCACATGTTGCTTTAGAAGTAAATCCTCAAATAGTTCAATGTACGTGCAAGCTCTAGGACATGAGGATGAAATTGTCTTCCAATCAATCTTTAAATTGAAATCTCCTAGCAGGAGGATGTTTCTGGAGTTAGCACATAGATTGTCCAGGGTATCAATCAATTTTTGGTCATCCGTGGTGCTGCAAGAGGGAGGTCGGTAGACTAAGATAGCTAAAATTTCGGTGAAAGAACTGAGACCGTGAAATGATAAGCAAAGTAAATCAGATGCTCCTGAGGCGCTGTTCACTACCTCTTCACAAAAAAGTCCATTTTTGGCAAGTATACACACACCTCCTCCACGTTTTATAGGACGATCTTTACGAAATGAGGTATAGGGGAGGCCTGAGCAAATTTCGGGAGTATCAATACGGGAAGATAACCAAGATTCGGTGATGAAAACAAGGTCAGGTTTCTTACGGCAAAGGAAAATCCGGAAAGTTTCGATTTTGTTGACCAAACTACGGGCATTAAAAAGAAAAAAATTAATTGAAGACGTACCATGCGATTGTTCTAGTTTTCCTGTGACCAGGCCTGTGTTTGTCTCATGCTAAGAATTTCGGAAACTTTCACAATTTCACTTCTGTAGACCACAAACTCCTTGTGCCTGAGCAACTGGTTACTGTCCCGCACTTCCTTTCGTAGGTCACACTCTCTCCTGCGTTCTGCTTCTGTGAGGCTGGCTCGAATAAAAATGTTATGACGAAGGAAAATCCGGAAAGTTTCGATTTTGTTGACCAAACTACGGGCATTAAAAAGAAAACATTTAATTGAAGACGTACCATGCGATTGTTCTAGTTTTCCTGTGACCAGGCCTGTGTTTGTCTCATGCTAGGAATTTCGGAAACTTTCACAATTTCACCTCTGTAGACCACAAACTCCTTGTGCCCGAGCAACTGGTACCTGTCCCGCACTTCCTTTCGTAGGTCATATGTTTGTAATTGCTCATTTGCCTAAGCGACCTAGCCCTCCCGAGAATTGCGAAAAACTGGCATCGAGAGTGAAGAATAACTTTGGTGAGTCGAGGCCGAGTCTCCGACATCTTGCCCATCCTAAAGACGGCCCAGGGCCTAGCCTCGACGCCCAGGGCATCAAAAACATCTGAAACCCTGGCTTCGACGTGAGATGCTCCACTAATTATCGAAATCCTGTGAATTTGATTGTGCGGCAAATAAACTTGTTAGAATCTGAAGGTGTGTCATGACCGCGTAGTGTGCGAAAAGAAAGAAATAAAGTTTCAAAAAACCGTAGTTGCTGCCGTGAGCTCGAAAAATGGATACCAAGGTTATTTTAGGTGTTGATCACAATGGTGCTAGAGAGAAAATTCCATGGAAAGAGGAAAAGCCGGGAGTGCGAAATTCGGGGGGTGTCCTATAATTATGAAACGCACTGTATTTGAGACAAGAACTTCAAGTGACCCCATACATATAAAATAGAAGAAGTGGTCCGAATATGTATTTTTTTATTCTGGAATCAGCGTCTTCAGTTCATTACTGTCTCTAAAACTATGCCTTCAGAGCCCACAATGAAGCTCAGGATATTATAAAATGTTTCATCAAAGGCAACACCCACGGAAATCCTCACATTCAAGCTGAGTCGTTCTCCGTGTGGTCGGCTGCCAAACAATCACAATGGTAACTTGAACACAGAAAAAGCGGCCTATCTGCGGAGATAATACCGTGGGCACAGGTGCGAGATTGGCCATTTTGATGTCCGCCGCGCCAGTTAACGCTATTGACTTGGCATGCTACGAGTGGTCTAGCCTAATGTATCATGTAGTATATGGAATAGTGTACAGTGTAGGTTATGAAATGTGCACCATCCACAAGAATTCGTAACGATACGCGCGTATACCCTCAGCGGAAAACTCGTCCGCGCTGTGGACGCATAGGAAACAGCGCCTTCATTTCTCGTCTTCCGGCGTGTTTTACGCTGTTTCATCACTGCCTCTGAGTTCATCGTGCCTGAAAACTTCGAAATTCAGTGGAATCTCCAACGTGAAATCTCCGTGAGTGCTGCCTTTAATTAGTAGCTATGATCCGTTTCGATGCATCATGGTAAGAGCACCATAATCAAGACCATCTCATTTCAGCTTTCTTCAGAATTACCACTCCTTTTGATTAAAATCTCTCCTTCGTGTCCTAACGCTCCTGAAGTCTTAGTTTTGCAGAAATGGAGGGCCGGCCCTCTGCGGCCTCATGCCTAGCCAAAGCTTACAAACAGTATTGTTTGCGGCCAAGGCAACTTACAAAAGGAAAAAACTACGACGATGACGTTGAAGCACTCATGTTTGAAGTAGTGAAAATTTGCTTTGAACGTTCGCGATTTTGGAAAGGCGAGTAGACTGGAACGCGGATTCACTATACATATATACGGATTCTATATGGATCAACAATCGTATAAAATCGCTGAACAATTTCATTGCGCGGATGTTCAGCTATGTAAAATCGACGACAGGCTGACTGAGCGCAATGAATGTACATATGCCTAGAAGGAATTGCGTGCTGTGAGCCTCGAACATCGACGTGGGACCACTCCATTTGCCTCAAAACTATGCTCACAAACGAGACAAACGTCCCTGAGCCATTTCATATGATTAGAATTTCGAATATTCGGGTGACGAATTCGAATAACGGGGACTTCGGATATTCGAATTCCAAATATATTCGAATAAACTCCATAATTTTGAATATTCGTATTTTTGAACTATTTGATTTGAATGGCTTCGATCGAAAAATTATTCGATTCAGTTGAAAATATACTCACCAGTGAATGAGGGGAGGCCTAGAGGATGTAGCCACCGCCTCTCTGTTAGCTGAACATACGATGGAATCAGTGGTGGTCAAGAATCTGATGATATCACAGAGATGCAAGATGAGGTGGACTCCTCCCTTTGCGTCATCTTTCAAGATGTGCTGGTTTTCGTGCAGAAAAAACACTCGCCACTTATAATCAGCGGACGTCAAAAATCCGCTGATATCATCGACATGCAAAACGAGGTGGACTCCTGCCTTTAGATCATCTTCCAAGATGTGCCAGTACTCGTGCAGAAAAAAAACATACAGTCCTTCCAAAACGATGGGGCCGATGAGGATCAAGATGGTCGGCAGATCAAGAGGCGGCACGATGGAATTGGCAGTACACACCAATTTGATAAGTCGTTGCATTTGGTGCAATATTTTCAAATATTTACAATTCTTTCTACCACTTTAGTGCCTTTACTAACATAACTTTTCCGTTCATTGAGTTTCTTCATTAGTTTTATTCCATATAGCCGAGTCGACCCGCGACGTAGCCGCGTTGCCTCAAGATTTCCAGCCGACTTCATCGGACCCGACGTTTCGGGAGGACTGTATGGCAGTTGTATTACGGCTGCTCTAAATCTTGGAACGAGTAGAGGTAGTCATATATCTCAATATATGTGTTAAACTATATGTGGCTTCAACGATGTTGAAAAAATGTCGCGCGTGGATTGCGATGTGCCTGCCAAGCCTCAAGAGGAATATGAGGCCCAATTTCAAGAGCATATGAACAGGAGAGTGCTCGTGAACTGGGTACGAATTACAGGGCTACCCAATCCAAGGAAGTGGCGCCTAGATAAACTGCGAAGAGAGTTAAGAGAGTCGTTAACGATAGTAAAGTATGTTGAAATGTACTATGATGCTAAATACATTGGTGAAGCAGAATGACTGCACTACAGATACCCGGAAAGACGTTCTTGTGCTTTTAGTTGGCCGACTGGAGCCGGGGTGTGTAGGGAATTACCGGCATATCGAGCAACCATATAACCCAAAATGTGATATAAAACTGCATATGAACTGTCCAGGCCTGTGTGCGTGCGCTATGATTTTTGGTGTTACTTCATGAGGGCAGAAAAGATTAAATGAATATAACCGTGAGAATAATCTGCGTACAGAAATCAATAAGGAAGTAACACAAGAATGTCAGACGAAAGGAATCTAGTGGTGACATCATTGACAGCCTCTACCTATGATGTCTCCATGTCAACAGTGACAGGCCTTGGGAGAGCACATGAGCTTGCTGTCGACCAACCGGGACGAACGCATGAAGGGAAAAGAAGTCCCGGAGAGAAGCCGTTATAAGGAAACACGGAATGTGGCGGAATTATCAGCCACCTCATGCACAGCAACTCCAACGACGAAAATGCTGTTGCAACAGACGACGTGCTCGAGGAGATGAGGGAGTTCGAGATAAGGGAGTTGCACTTGGAATTTGACAGTTTCAAGACGCCTGTTTATCACCTTTTTCGAACATTAAGCTTTTCTTATAAAATTAATAAAGGTCAAAGGTCAACAATACATCTTCGAGCGTCCGGACCTGATAAAAAAGCGACAGCGATACATTTCGAGCATTGAAGAGGCAGGGTACAACGGCAGATGTTTCCTCTATACTGACGAGGCATGGGTGTGGGACTCGATGGCCAGGAATCAAAGCTGGAACGACACCAACATTCCATGTTTCCCCTCTGCAGCGACCATACAAGAATTTGCATGTGATAAAAAAGTGGGAAAAACAAAAGAAATAAGGAATAAAATATTGTCATCGAGGAAAGGGGTCATATTTGGTCGTATTTGAGGAATGGCTGCGGACGTTAATACCTTTGATGCAGTCTTCCACGAATGGCCGCCATATAACCCTAGCAATGGATAATGCGCCGAATGATTCGCAGGTTAATAAGCAGGTAAGGTTAGATATGTCCACAATGAAAAAAAGGGGAACCACATTAACCATTACCATTGATTGCAATCTGAAGTCATGCCTGATTCGCTTTCAGATTCCTAGTGCATCATCAAGGGAGCAAGAAATCATCCCCTATTTACGTTTGAAAGGTGTTGAATTTGCTGAGGATTGCACCAAAGCTGAACTGTTAGAAGAGGCACATATTTGTTTAAACTCTCTCAGTTGCTAGTCTACTTTGATGAACTCACTGAAATTTCCAGTTAAGCTGTATCTTTACAGCGAAGGCGGTGTGAGTACAACCCGCTCTCGTACCGAAACAATCTGCACGAAGACAGGAGTAGCAGTGATATGGCTACCACCTTACCACTGTTTCTTCAACCCGATCGAACTCTGCTGGAGTCAACTCAATCACTACCTTGCCGAACCCTCCGATAAGCTTAAAATTGTCATTAGCTGCTGGCTTCAAACAGATTCTGTTTATTCATTAACTTTTTTTCAGTAATGCAGGTAAAGAATCGCACACTAGAGTGGATGGAAACGTTCCATAAACGATGTGCCAAGGATGGTGCCGAGAAAGCAGGCGAGAAGAGGATGCTGCACGACTCAACGATACAGTGGACTCAAACAATAACGCAGAGGAGTTCGACTTGGATAAAGAAAGGGAAGAATGATCCTCATCCTCATCGGACGACCTTGAGTTGTCTGATGAGGAGTGGAGTGACGCTGCCGATGTGCGGGTACCTGAACCGTTATGGCCCTTATCCCCTTCTAGCTCTCCTCTTCTTCAATGGAATTTTGGCTATGAAATTTTTTTGTGTCAGAGTCAGGTCTAAGATTAAAGGCAGTGTCCAGGCAAAATCATCGCGCTCGAGTGCTCATTAGATTATGAAAGTGGGTCGACTCTATAGGCATTTGCCAAAATTCCAGCGGAAAAGACCCAGAATTAAGCAAGATATTCGCCTTAGACTCAGTACCCAAATCCATCTCCAGTGCCCGCTCCGCCCCTTCGACGATTTCGTGAAAGCAGGTCAAATCTTGTCTGAGATGGTCAAGACATGTCCTACTGTCTGACAGTCTGGCCCCTCTCCATTCTGTTATGTTAGGGATGGCACTCTCCCCAACATGGGTCAGCTTGTTGAACACGTGTTCTTGAATTTGACACGTATTGCAATCGATACCAGTCTAGAATTTCCACTACAATTGGGGAAAAAGACTGATTACTAGTAAAACTACCAACGAAACGAGTAAAATGGCGTTGTAAAGGTTCTTTAGGATGCTTTAAAGTTCATGATCAACAGTAATCAGCTGGGTTTTCCGAAATGTAGGAGCTCGAGAAGCATCATTGCCACCCTTTCATTGTTAGACGGACAACTCGTCCACATCGTAACTTTCAACCCTTTAAACCATTGACGACCGCGCGCGTTTCCGCGTGTCTGGCGCGTGGGACCAACGCCCCTTTCAACAGCGCGGCGGCCGCAGGGTTTCACATAGTTGTAATAATAATACTGAACATAAAGTGGATAGCTACGAGAAACTAATTTGGAGAATTGTTCTGGAAGATTTTTGCTATCACTGAACGAAAAACGAGTGCTTTGATTCCTGGTTTTCTTACTTTAAGGCTGTAAGAAGTTTGTTCGCGAGGTTTTCAGTCTTATAAAGAAATATAACAGAATAATACTCATTTAAATGTCTTCATCTCAACTCAGCGAGATGTACTGAGGTGTTTTTGTGATGGAAATTTGACTTTCGCAAAGATATCTTCCTTTCACTACACAGGAAATGCGATTCACTTGCACGTTTTCAAAAAACCTAATCCTTTACAAGCTTTTTGTTGCAACTGAAAAGTAGTATGTACCGAATCATGCGTAGCAAAATAGTGTTTGGAAGTAACGCAACGATTTTGTGCAAAAGTACAGCGAAAAATCACGAAATTGAGGTCCTGTACTTTGTTAGAAGAGTGCGACTCACCGGTGAGCCACGCGGTCCCACGCGACCAAAAAAGCGCGGCTCACCGGTGAGCCGCACGGTCGTCAATGGGTTAGAAACCACTAATTTTGAGGTTTCCGTGGGGGAAAACCTAGACAGTTGTAATCAGCTTGGCGAGTAGAGTGAGAAGATGCCAGATTTGATGCATCAGAAATTTTGTCTGGACACTGCCTCTAACCTCTTTGGGGCACATTGAGGTAATCTGTAGTAAGAATCGATGTCTGCCTTTTAGTTCAGAATTTCAAACAAGCTCTGTTCCTTAATGAAAAACTGCTATTATTCATTACAGTACAATGTTGTTGTTCTTATTTCAACTTGAACTTCCACGCGACAAGGGCCTGTGGTGAAAAATATGTATACAGCTAAGCGCATTTGTGACTGAAGTTAATTCTGTAACGCAAGGATGATGGTGCATCGAAAGAAACAGAAGGTTTTTCATGGTGCGATTTTCATGAAGTGCATTCTATTACTGAGCGTGTACTTAACTAAAACAAATCATATAATAGAAATATTCTCACTATTCTATTGTATGTATTATGCAATGAATGAAAATAAATGATGACAACGCAGCCACCTCATCTCAGACATCAACAACAGCAAAACTTTGGAGGCATTGTGGGTTCATGCGAAAAATGCAAAGATGAATCGCAAGAATAAATGCCTGTTAACCACACGAAAGCCTGTACCATATCTCGGATCGCTCTTATAGAAGACGAAAATTGATCTCCTGAAGACAAATGAAGACACACGAGTCATCCGCTGTCGTATCATCAAAGTGGTGATCAGTTGATCCAGCAGCCGGATTCTCGATTGAAAAACAAGCTCGGAACTTCGTTTGTATGGTGCCAGAGAAATTTGACCATAAAGTGGGTTTATCGAACGGCCCATTCCAAGCCCTGAACGAGCTCATTTACCACAATATAAGGAAAATAAACTATTATAGTTGTCAATACCGCCTGCAGCTCACAAGAACAACCTCAATAATTCCACTATTTCAATTTTACTTTTGTCAGTGCAGCAGAAGTGCACAGAGATATTAATATACCATTGTTTTGTTCATCCAATCGTGAGGTGTTGCTGACCGATCAGCCAACATTGAAACCTGCTATGTGTTACTGGATCGGATGAGTATAGATATTAGTAGCTGGAATTTCGAGGCTAAGAGGATACGCTTCATGTGAAGGTGAAGAAAGGAATGTGTGTAACATGGTGCAATTTTTTTCACGTGTGGTAGGCATAGTCACTGAAGAATGTTCCCATGAATGCATGGTGGCTGGAGGAAAGGGTACGAGAATATACAGAATACATAAAGCAGAGGAAGCATAGTATGCAGACTAATGTAAGGATTATTGCACAATAAGTCGATAAATATAATATAATAATTGGGTCTATAAATATAATAAATTGTGAATTTTTTTAATAATTTCAAAAGTAGTACAGCCGAATTCTTTAGCTCTAAGAGGGATTATCTGGAGCGTGATCGCAGTGTCACAGAGGAGGAAAAGCAGTATCGAATGAGCAGCTTGGAGTGACCGCCTAGGTAAGGTATAAACTCGAAAAATTTGCCATGAACTGAGGATTTCGTCAAATGAGGATTTCTCCAAAGGCCCGATTTCACCGGATCCAGAAGAGATAAACAGAGGCCAGCCCATGATTGGATAAGAGGAAAAAATAAGGGGAAAAAGAGTACTACACAACTATATGCAATAGTGGGATCTGACTCGAAAGACCAAGAAAGAAGTTGACCCCAAATTTGGCGTTTTTTTTTTAACATTTGGGCCGAGATCCTGAATGTTTGGAAAAATTGGCAGAGTGAAGAAGCGAACGAATTTATGATTGCTGTAAATGCTTCGATGGGAAAACCTTCCTCTACTCTCAGATGAAGTCGCACTGACTGGGAAGCTACAGTGGGCGTCAATGGCGGTGACCCGTCTGCGGCCTCGAAAAATAACGCGGCGCGACCGCTCCGCTCGAGCGAGAATCCTCTCCGAGACATCAAATTACGGGGTTTTCTTGATAGTCAGTTAGTTTTCTTATTAGTTATCATCAAATGTGATGAAAAACTATCAAGCAAACCCATATACGCCACTGCGGCGACCATTCTAGCGTGAGCAGCGCGGTCGCGCCACGTGCTTTTCGAGGCCGCAGACGGGTCACCGCCATCGACGTCCACTATACAGGGTGCGGCTAAGTCTTTGGACAAAAATAATCGTTCGCTAAAACAAGAAAGAAAGAAAACAATATCCAATCGCTTCTAATGTTTTGCGTGCTAGAGTTTCGGATTCATGCGACAAGATCGTGGCAATTATGGTGAATAGAGCGTTTTCATGATGGGATCTGCGATGGGCACCTGCAGGAGTATCGGCTTTGATCTTAGCGAGTCCAATTCCATGCGATTACGTACCATTTGACGCTTAAGATTCCCAGGCAGTACTTTTACAAATCTAACCGAGTCCTGTACGCCTGCCTCGCGCAAACTTGCGCACACTGCCTTGCTCACTTTATCTGATATGAACAGGAGGCAGAAAGGGATCTTGGTGGTGCCTTCCTGTTCGCTATTTCTACACCTTGCATCACCTTGCTTTGTCGGGTACCCATTGGACTCTGCAATCTGGCTAGCTAGATTCATAGACGCAGCGCGCTCTTGAGGACCGGATGAGACCCCTATGGCTGTTCCGAATATGTTGCTGATGATTGACTTTTTGGTTTCACAAGGGTACGCGCACCGGTAGTGGACCAAGCCATGAACGTGAATAACAGTCTCGGTGCATTGCTCAGCCAGTGCTATTCCTTTACTACTCATAACGCTAAGATTCAACGACAGTCGTGTGTTAACGGATTGACCAGTCAGACCGGCCGCTAAAAGTTGCCTAACAGTCCAACAGGAACCCGTGTTTCATACCGCACTCAGTCCGCTAGGCCACTTTTGGTGTCGTTGTCAGCGCGTTTTCGGTGAGCAGTTAGCCTGATATTCATCCTTTGGGGAAGCTGTCAACCCGGTCATAGTGCGCAGTAAGACCAATACTCATTCGTTGACACGGTCAGTCCGGTCTATTTGTCTGATTTATGACGCATCCCGTACTCTTACCCCGAAGTTTAGTATCTCATCATCTTGCGTTTTATGAGTTATTTTCCGCACATAGCAGGAGAGCTCGTCTTCTGCGCTGCGCCGTGACCGTCTCACCGCATTGAGACGTCGCATGCGAGAAGAATTTGGAGCGAAGCAAGTGGTGCTTTCATGTCAGATACCAAATGATTGCGACTCTGTGAGTATAGCAAGCGAAGCAACCAGTTTACACTCATGGCATCGTCGCGTTCTAGCTGAAACAAATACTGTGGTATGTAATAGTGCACTTCCGATTTTCAAGTATTTTCATTCAGTTATATTTATCATCAGGTTGTGCACCCTTCTGATAGTATAAGCACTCGAGCTGGACCATCCTTTCCTGCTTTGCTGTCAACCTCACACAATCAACCATTACCAAGTATTCACCATGAATTGGAAGTATCCACTTGGTCTCCAACGGTAAGTAAATACTTTGCCCTATGCAGTTGGCCAACAGTTGCAATTAAGTGACGTGAAATCTATAATAATTTCCCTCTATTTCTGTGTATCTATAGTAATTTCTCTAGCGGATATGTTTTTTTCTCTGTTTTGGACGGCTGGAGTCTTCCAAAGAAATGCTACAGAGCGCTGTTTGTTATTGTCGCTCGGACTAATTGTTATGTTGTGCTCAAAATGACTGGCAGCATCTACATGAGTATCGGAGGGTTTGGAGCATAGGGTAATGTCTTTGTCTTCGGTGTAACACTGGAGCAACGATACATAGTCGGACTTGTTGCTTCTACTCCTGCTTTAGTTGCGCTAGAAGCTGCTACGCTATTCTTGCATTTACTTTTCCTTATTCCTGCCATCGAAGGCAACTACCACAAACATTCACTATTCTGTCACTCTTACAAAAAAGGATCTCCAGGATGCTACATCATCTTCCGTTCACATTACATCACCGTCGACTACATCGCCCATTGGTCCTCCACCTAGTCATCCTCCACCACCTCTACCTCCACTGGAGTCCGTACGATATGTCGGTTTCTTTTCGGAGTTCTACATTATTATCCATGTTTAATTGACACAGAATATTTTCTTCAGATACGAAACGACCTACGTTCTCCACCTCCTCTTCCTCCAAGGAATCCCTCAATTCGATTAATGGATTCTCCAGCTACAAATCTGCACCCGAATCCCCCCAAAAATACGAATAGGTTGCGCTTTTCTTTGAATGAATAGCGATTTTTTTCTTGATTGAGGTGCCGTGTGAGCTGGATGAAGGATGAGCGGAACCTTCTTTACCAAATGAGTAGTAATCCCTAGTCAGGATGTGTACTATATTCGTGCAAATACTCCGCTTTTTTGAAAATATCATGATTTTTTTTGGGTATTGTACGGTGACGGACGCAGGAAATGGGCAATAAGAGGGGGCGTGGGAGAAAAGTGGAGCCTCTGCCATTTCGGAAACCCGCATGAAAAATAAAAACAATGGAAAATATTCATTGTAATGTAAGTTACTAGCAATAATTATTTAAGAAGAAAAAAAAAACAAAAACACGAACAAACTATCGCAACGTTTCTGTTCATTTGAAAGGTAATCTCGAAAATTGTGAGTGGTGTTACGAACCCTTCACTCTATTTCTCGACCTTTGAGCCCTGAAAAGCTTCATCAAATCCGAAATCACCAAGGACCTCCAGCTCATCATTACTGACTGGATCCACATCATGGTCTACCACTATGACTGAATGCGAGGCAGAACTCCCGGAGGTGAACGAGAACGATAACGAGTGTCCCATTCATTCTTGCAAACCCAGAGAGGTCGAGTTAGTTCTATAGCGCTATTCTTCATCGTCCTCATATGAGGGACATTATTATAACTCTTCGATATTTGTGCTGTTCCATCATATTTTCTTCTGCTTCCGTACGCCACCGCTCCGCTTGCGAAGCACTCAACGGATGGAATGCAGTGACAAGCTCACAGAGTATTCAGAAGCTCGCACGGGTGTGGTGCGATGGGAAGATGCGCGTGTCGCCGTGAGAGGACCACTACTAGCGGCGATCTGGCGAACTTTTAAAGATGTCTTTGAAAAATTTTGAAAATAACCATCAAAACCTCTCGCACTATTAAAAATGCATATACAGGAACATATTGGTTGGAGGCGAACTTCAAATTTGTTGTGACCGGAATTCAAGTCTAGTGGACAAAATCCCCCGTTTTAACCAAATATTTGTTTCCTTTGTGTGTTCCATTATTAATCCATTTCCTTCCATATTACAATAGCACCAATAATTTAGGGGTTCTTCATCGTCGAATGATTCCGTTCTTTTGACGACTCGTGATGTTATGAGTTGGAGCGGAAGACGAGGTCATAAGAAAACGAATTCACTGGATAGAGGATTAACTTTAGCCAAGTCAATGAAGGTGGTTGAGTGGATTGGCGGTGTGGGTGGTGCTGGAACTAAATAATGTCTTAATGTCAGGCTGGACCATTCCCTCCTCCGTCAAATAAGACCAATTCTTTAACGCGTCAAGAGACGGACGATGACGGAGAAGAGTGCGCACGGAACACAGCAGCTGAAGGTGTCATTCTCCAAATAACAACCAAAGTCATTGGAGATCACTCTATCACTGTATGTCTTGCTTTCCGGTTTGCTTGTCTTATTCTTCAACCAGAACCGCTGCGCTTTGACTCGGACCCGTGTGCTACGTTTCGGCCAGGTGGACTCAATAAAAAAGCAATGTCCATGTTCGACTTTCTTGATATCTTGGCATGATTATCGTTGTCGATGGAAGTAGATTACGTTCAGATGTAGGCCAAGACTGGTATCGATCTTTATTACGGCCAACGTTTCGGTGGTCCACTACTCTACCCACTGTCCGGCAACTGAGGCTCTGACGAAGGCGAGAACGCCGAAATGTTAGCCGTAACAAAGATCAATACCAGTCTTGGCCTACAGCTGAACGTAATCTACTTCCATCAATAAAAAAAGTAAATTTTGAGCCAAAGCGCCGACTCGTGGGACTTTGAGTCATGCTGTTTATCTATGTGTTACGTTGTATTTTGACCTACCAAGTGAAAGAAGTTACTCAAATTCCTAGTCAGAGTCGGGCCACGTTACGTTTCGGCCAACCAAACTCAATAAAAAAAGTTAAATCCTGAGTCAAAGTGGGACTCGTGTGCTACCTTGCATATCACCTAAAACTCTGTGAAAAGATGAATCAGGAGTCAAACTCGGACCTTTGCGCCTCACCTCGGACATTCCGGGCGATATTTCGTGCAAAGTGGCTATCATATTCATGTTCAGCATATTAAGGAACCTCAGTAGACATGTCTTTCGTGACCTCTGGCCAAAATTAGCGGAAAGTCAATAAAATTGATAAATCAATCGATTTTTCTGCGGTAAATGATGGCCTGCGATCTCCGCCGGCCAATGTGGAATATGCATGCAAAGCTTTGTCCCGATGTGTTGACCCTCTACGATATCTACGTATAACGAACCTACACTCACATAACAAACAACATACGGAACAACACAACACACGCACAGACATTCCACTTGTTATTTTTACAGTGCGTTTCACAAGTATAGACACACTCAAGAGAATGCCGATACACATTTCCTCACAAATTCTCGAGAAAAACTACGAACATGAGTCGAATTTGGCATGTCATAAAACCCTAGTCTGTGTCATTTTTCCTGGAATTCTGTGTAAAGTTGAGTAGATCCAACACTTTGCCCTCATAAAATAAAAACCATAACAAAAGCAACTAAGAGGAAGTTATTTCAAAAAGATCCTCACTCATATATTCACTTCACCGTATATGTTCCTACTTTGCAGTCTGGAAATTGTGAGCTTGAACCGATTGCGTCCGACTCGTCTTCAGTCTCGTCTCCCGGTTCAGACTTATCTCGAAAAGTTGTGGAACCCAAAGTAATAGAGGATGAGCCTCAAGAGGACACCTTGGATGAAGTGTCAAAGATTTCGCAGGAGATCAGCATTCCTAACGGTTGTTTCTTGCAGGTGCGTGGTTATTTTACAAGAATTTGATATCGTTCGACGCTCTCACTGCTAGAGGGAACGTTATTAATGTAAAGTATCACTTCCTCTTCCACCGTGATCGTGTTATCATTTCTACTGTGTTGAGGCGAAACCTTTTCAAATTTAAAATTGCGTTGCATCCTTTTTCTTATCATGGTAGTAATTTACGTAGAAATATAGAGGACGAACACAGCACTTCCATCCTGTGGGGAAGTAGGATGCCTGCTGCAGTTAGGAAACATTAATTTCCAACAAGTGCTTAAACATCGTTTTCCCACTTTTGACCCGTGGTGTTCAATTCACCGGACTTGAAATGACTTTCTGAACATCATACATGCTGTAGTGTGCGTGCTACCTCATTTGGTGAGCGTGGAGACTGGTTAGTTTTGAGCATTATGACTGTACCAGTCTGGCCGTCCGGCTGACGCCGGACTTCCAGACTTCTCAAAATGCTCGCTTCGCTCGCATGTGTTTAGTTCACATCGGCTGAATTCACGCATATTGATAAACTGAGAATGCTCAGAACCACCAAAGTTATAGGCAAACCCCCCGTCCTCACTGCAATCATAAATCTTATGAAGGTAGTTATGGGAGGAAGCAGTCTTATCTCGTTGAGTCGAGGAAGCAGACTCTAACTTTGCGTCTCTTTACTCTGTGAACAAAGTGTCTATAAAAATTTCGCCACGAATCATTTGAAACAAAAAATTCATAAGAATCTTGCTATTTTTGATATGGGTCGTCAAGACGTGATTTCACTACAGTCATAAGCGTTCTGATTTTCAGTACCACATTGGGAAGGAAAATTGATTTCTCGGAGGCATTCTCCGTAGAGGATAACACTGTTTCGGACTCTAGGGGTCAATTAAGTTTGCAAACGAAATCTTTCCCCAAGGAATGATCAAAACCGAACACCTAAGAAATTTGAAAAAACTCGAAAAACAATCAGGGCTACTAACTAATTATCAAAATAAGGGCGCCCATGTATTGGAGTGCCTCGAGAGGGCTAGAATTTCCCGGATTGCTAACAACTTCTCCTAAGAATGCGAGCATGCGTTTGGGTGATTACTCTAATGAATAACAGGATATCGCAGTAAAAGCTAAAAATTCCAGAAAGCGATGTGTAAAGGCACAAATACGCTCACTTCAGCTGGATGATTGAACCTAATTAAGAAGCTTAGAATGGAAAGAAGTGAGATGCACTCACTGCTAGCAAAAGCAAAACGATCAGCGGGTTTGTGGTGGATCTGTATTGCATCAATATTGAGCTAATTTCCAGTTTAACTATAAGCATGAGCCACTGTCATGTTTTTTATTATTATCGCATGCGCCCGCGCACTTTTCGAGCGCCCTACCGAGACGTGCATGCAGAACCTCCCGCAAGCAGTCTGTGGGAAGCGCAACACATAAAGGAGCATTGTCAGAAATTTTTATTGATACTGATACACTTTCACATCTATCACTACGAATACTGGTTCATCTGAAAATGAACAAATGAGAATCCAGAAAGCTAAAAAAAATGTGATAATTTGTATAGGAAGCTGTNTTTCTTATTAGTTATCATCAAATGTGATGAAAAACTATCAAGCAAACCCATATACGCCACTGCGGCGACCATTCTAGCGTGAGCGGCGCGGTCGCGCCACGTGCTTTTCGAGGCCGCAGACGGGTCACCGCTATCGACGTCCACTATATGTCGGCAGGAAGTGAGATTGCTACAACCCTCTGCCTCGGCGTCTCCTCCTGTTGTGCACAGGGCGCGGCACGAGGTGGTAACTTGCGGTTAGTGACTACTAACAAGGGAAGGAAACCAAATGGCAGTGGGTTTTTAATATGAATCACATCTCAATATATGAGATCGGGAAGCTGGTTTTAAATATGTTGCTCTCAGGTGCTTAATGGCAAAACGAAAGGAGTTATGAACGCTTTTCCGTTGCGCACTCACCCGAACGAACGCTTCTCAGAGTAGCTTGCACTGTGAATTCTTACACTGTGAATTGAAAATTCGAGCTGTGAGCTTACACTATGAATTGAAAATTCGCCAAGCACTTTTCTGCGATCCTCTTCACCTGAAACATATTTTTAATGAGAACTTAGAGAATGATTTTCTTTTGTCTTCATAACTACTCCTCAAAAATTCGCCAAGCACTTTTCTGCGATCCTCTTCACCTGAAACATATTTTTAATGATTCATGACAATCACATTGAAGATGCTCCAAGACGGCTCACTTTTCCACGGCATGTCCAATATCTGCGATGCCGTGCCCGCGTAGTGTCGTTGAGGAGGGCCCTGTACGCCTTCGGGTACGCACGCAACTGATGACAGCTCTAGAGTTACAGAAATTAAAAATATCATCGGAGTTATGAGGGAAAAAATGCACCTGATAAGCTACGGGATTCGCCTTGTCCCTATAACAGTCCAACGGCAAGCAGTGGTGGTCGAGTTGACAGGGATCCGTATGGAAAACGTCGTCTGTGACCTGAATTAATTTTTGGAGATGAACTTCAAAAAAACTTTTCGGGCCAAATTCAAAAAGTTAACTCTTACATGCACTGATGTGAATTTATCGCTTTGTTGTTTACATCCAGAACAGCGGTAAATCAGCGTGTCCTCTCGACTGGTCTTTTTGTGGCGAATAAAAACGTAGCATCTTGTGGAATCTTGAATTTCATAAATAATAACTGGGTGCAAGCCATACTTACTCTTTTCTTTTTCCCCACGGGAACACTTGGGCAGCGGCAGGTACTTATTGTGGGAGCTCATGAAGTGTTGCAATGGTGGGGCTCGGCGCTGCTACCTGCGAGTGCCACTATTTTATTATGCTTCCTTTTCTTCTGAACAGAAAATTCCTACAGGTTCTTCTACTGGAACAACGGCATGATTCCTATACAGCTGACCAGGGTCCTGGAATGTCCTGCATAATTTAATTGTCTGGGTCATTAATTTTAGATGTTGCATCTGCAAGGAGAAAATTTGTCGCGTAGAGTTGCCGGACAAACAGTTGGGTTTGTAGATCCAGGAGGCTGTAGTCGAACGACATCAGGGTTTGCTAGCGTTACCCATAATCCTCGCTTGTATTTATACACATTTGTGTGCAACGATTGCGAAAACTTTCTCTTTTCATCATCTTCTTATCAACCCCTGTGGCAGGGCTCGATACCTGTAGCGACGCCTCCAGGAAGCGGCAGGAAAATGTCGCACTTTCTGCGCAAAGTGTGAAATCATGCATGTCAGGTCATCAGGTCAATGGTGGTGAGAGATATCAGTGTCTTTTTTTTTGCAACGCTAACTAATTATTCTGCAACACTAACTAATTAAACAATAACAGAACTATTTATCACATTGACATTCCGTTTTTGAAAACTAGTAAAATTACATTTACATTTTATTTTACATTTTTTTCATTTACATTTTCATTCCCTGGATGCCTGTTTTTGTTCCACGTTCTATGTATATTTGGAATGTCTGTTTGTGGTCCAAATTCTATGTTTCCACTTGATATTTACGTAATCAATATTTGTTTTCATCATTATCATCGTTTTCGCTTTCCAAACCTCGGTTTCCGTCTCTTCGCCGCGTCGCAACATCGCGCGCGACATTTCGTTCTTGGGTGGAGCTTGCGGATATTTGTGACCCCGCGGATTATCCAGCATGAACCAATAATCGTTTATCGCATTATTGTACAGAAACAAACAGCAAAGATATGAGTAGTACTAGTAATACAATATAAACAGCACATGATATAATTACAGCGTATGTACAGTGGGCGTCAATGGCGGTGACCCGTCTGCGGCCTCGAACAGAACGCAGCGCGACCGCGCCGCTCGAACGAGAATCCCCTCCGGGACATCAAATTATGGGGTTTTCTTGATAGTTAGTTAGTTTTCTTATCAGTTATCATCAAATATGATGAACAACTATCAAGAAAACCCAGATAAGCCACTGCGGCGGCGATTCTAGCGTGAGCGGCGCGGTCGCGCCGCGTTCTGTTCGAGGCCGCAGACGGGTCACCGCCATTGACGCCCACTGTA
>JARK01000278.1:0-28830 GCA_000688135.1 Ancylostoma ceylanicum | reverse complement strand
GGGGGGGGGGGGGGGGGGGGGGGGGGGGGGGGCAAAACTGTGTGGCCCACTAGCGTTGGTGGTAAGCGCGCCTCTCGCGGACGGCTGTAGCTTAGTCCATATGGACCGAAGAACTAAATCCCTGAGATCAGTTTAAAGAAGAACTGTTTCGGAAAGTTCTGAAGCGCTTCATTATTATTGGCCATGTACTTCAGAGAATATTACTGCTCTTCTCATGATTATTTATGTTACAGGGAGCGTCAATTGTAATTGCGACTCCAGCGGATTGACGCGCCGCATGGTCTTCGCGGAGTGGCTGTGCCGTGGATTTCGGGTATTGCCTCGCCAGCGCCAGGTAGAAGGTGCGGCAGTCCGCGGGAGTAGCAATCGTGATTGAGGTTTCCTGTGAGATCCTTTGTTTTCCGTGTAATAACTCGTATCTATCAGGCCTGCTTGTTCAAACCCGATGTTTTTCTCAACTGAACTTCAGCGTTGCTGAAGTTTTGCAGTCATGTCGCCATCAGCTTCCGTTGTCACATTAATTCCGAGCCTGACACCACGTTAAGCGAGGTTATGATGAAGAGTTGACTTCAGCATGACCCCCCCCCCCCTTCTCCATTCGGTAGAGGTGAAAACAATCTTTTTCATGCAAGATCCTACTCTCCGCCATAATGACACCCTTTCGACTCCGCTAAGCTTCTACCCTCAATCCCTACATGCTTTACTGTGGAAGTTTTTCTCTAGAAATCAGTGGGAACGGATCCGTTGGGTTTCTTAAACATGCTGATCACTCTAACAATGAGCAGCTCACATAGTTTCATCAGCTTTTATACTAGCATCTGTGAAGTAGCTGGGGGATAGTACTAGTGTTTGCACTCCCGACAACCCCCTTCACCAGACTCTCCTGGTGCTCCTAGAAGCTCCTCAATCTACTCCATTCTTAAGATCACTGGCAAGAAGAAAAACATAGAGCTATTGTCCTCATTCAGTTTCTTTTCCAACTAGTTGGATTCGCCAGCAGATGGCGGTGACTATGGCATGCATCATTCCCTGTGAATAAGCGGTCTATTTCAGTACATGTTCGCTTAGAGCTCCACTGAGGTACTAGACTTTTCCACGTACTCCCCTGTGCCAGCCACACTCCTCCAACATGCTCGACATGTTCGCTGCATGCCGCTGCCGAAGTGTTATCGATCAATGGCACTGGAAGAGTTAAACATGCTGGAGGAGTACGGCCGGCACAAGGGCGTACTTGAAATAGTGCAGTATCTCGAGGGAGCTCCGCTCCTACTTTATCCCAAACGGAGGGCTTCAGAAAGCGCTTGTGAGCGGATTCATGTGTATTGTGGCGATCTACGTCTCCTGGCTCCTTCTTTAGTGCAAAAATCTTGAGAAAAAAGTGATGAGGGGGCAGTAGTCCACTTTCATGGACCTAAAAACTTTGAATTTTTTTTTTACTGAAACTTTGCTTGGCCGGTTGTTTGAGATGTTTAACGCGAATATTGTACCCATTTCTTACCGCAACCCCATTTCTGTGGGGTTACAATAGGCGTATGTACTAGGCACGGTACGTCACAAAATCTTCTGAAACCAAGGGGAGGGGTATTTGAGGTACTGAACACCAGTACCACATCCATTTTGTACAGCAACCTCATTTTTGTAGGATCATGGTAATATTACTGCGCGAAATTGGAAGAAAATGCCGGTTTCAGTGGGAAAACGGCTGCGTCGTTGAAAATGATGTTGATAATCGTGATCAACATATGAAACAACTCTTCTTTCCAAAAATTAAGAGAGTCCTGTGAGATATGGCACTCACCGCATATCTCTCGTAATCCTACAGTGATTAGGCTATGGCGCAAAAAGGATACGATATCCGTGTTCAGCACCTCTGATGTCTCCTCCCACCTGCGTAAATTTTCAGCCAAAAAATTTTTAAAGTTCTCCGACCCGTGTAAGTGGAGTAGTGCCGTAATTTCTTTTTGGCAGGAGTTTATGTGAAGGTATTCTAAACGCTGGGTTTGAATTCACTAACCTAATGAGCCGGGTGCAACTGTCTGCGGGCTGTGGATCCTTTGCACCAGATCTAATCCAGTGCAAAATTCAAATGTATGCTAAGTGTCGTGTGTTACAGGGAGTCCAGTTTCTGTTCACCCATAGTCAAGGTCCAAGGATTGAGCACTTTAGCGGGTCCTAAACTAAAAAAAAAACGTTCCGCTGAAACTTTGCTTGATACGGGGGCGGGTGTTTGAGGTGCTCAACACAAATATCGCATCGATTTTCTATGATGCTGGTTTCTATGACGCTGATGATATGATGCTGATAGTTGTGACCATGATCTGAAACAACCCCTCTGTGCAGAATCAGCTACTCATTATTTTATTTTCATCTTAACTGTTGCTTAGTTCATAGTGGTGCAACATTTCTACCCGTCTCTGAAGAGACAGAGAAAAATTACATGTTCTGTGTTTTTGCTTTCCTGGAAATTCTTGGGACCCTCACCAAAGCCATGCTCACTAGGGCCGCGAGAACTTTCAAATCTTGCCTTACTCTCTTATCCTTTCTTCCCATAAACCTGGTTCGTACAATGCGTGTGTCACATAGCACGCGTTTAAATTTCGCAGCCCGTTAGCGTTGGTAAAGAGGAAACCTTCTTGTTGATAGATGCAAATTGAGGTCGAGTTTTTAGCCTGCACGAAACTACATCCTCTTTCGGGAATTTATCTAATATTCGGGCAATTGCTGTATGTTTAGTGTGACTCAGTCAGTTTATGTCTGGTTCATGGTCACGGAAGCGACGGAACATATCAGTTACAACAGCAGCCAACTCATGCTTCGGTGATGCCTACAAAAACGCACTGCCTCTTCCCACTTTTTTGCTTCAACAACAATTAGTAAGTTCTGCAACATTTGTTATTTTTGGTCTGAAGTTAGGTCATTCTAATCATTATGGTATTATCAATTGTTTTTATTGACATGTTTTGCGGTCATGTGAAATTTCTTCTCTGTTTCGCAGAATTCAAATCCAAGTGTTTGTGGGTGTTTCGTCCCTGGGACTTTACCAAAAGTCAATTCCGAACGATACACTGATCTTGCGAACTGAGGTACAGCGACAGTCCATTAGGAAAACAACTCCAATCAACAGTTGAGAAGCGGCGAATGAACAGGCTCAAGCATGGTGATGATAAAAGCATAGTTTGCTGGAAGATCACCCCTCAAGGTTTATTAACACGAGAACTGAGCCTATGACATTCTCACCGTTTCTTTTGAATGTTGCCCTGTCTACTTCCGGTGCTTCCGCCTTCCATTGCTGTGCTATTTCCACATCCAAATTCCGAATTGTTAAATTTGACTGCCCATCATTCATGGTGGTGGCTAATGGCCAAAGCCATCGTGTCAGCCGTTACTCGGCTAGTTGACTACGACTGAACATATAGTCCTTGTCGAAAAGTTAGACGGATTGCGCATGCGGTTTCCTAGCGTCGCGGACAGAATCGTGGCGAGACCTACTCGACCTTTTCACTTGGAGCATGCTCTCGCCGCATCTCTCGTTCAGGTCCCGCTACGAAGGTGTAATCACGCAATCCGTTTATCTTTTTGAGAGGGTCTGTATGTACTGAACTTGAAGTTAGATGCCTTGCTGGACCGTTGCCATCGTTGTTGATTTACGATTACGGCTATCGTTTCGTTCATCTTGTGATAATGAATCGTTTAGCAGTTGGCAAGGTCTATGGAGAAAGTGCTTGAGGAAGCAGAACTATGTGGTGCTCTCAATCTTGCCGGCAGAAAAATGAAAGACTTCCCCAGTGAAATGTCAACAAAGTACGATCTCTCCGATCTCGTTTCTTTAGGTGAGTAAAACTTTGTAATAAATGTACGCTTGCTCTCATTCCGTTTCAAGAATGACCCTCTGGGCAGTGGAAACTTGTTCACTGCATGGACAGGTGTTTTCATATGTCGACATGTTGGTTCATTTACCTTTCATTTGTTCACCTTTTTCGCCTTCCATTCTTTGCTGTGATAATTGGGTGTATGCCAGGAAGAACGATAGCTGTTGGCTGCAGTGAACCCGTGTGTCAATATCCCATACAATTGTAGCCCCGCCCCTAGTTAGGTGACAGCGATTTATATACATTACAGTTATATGAGGGTCCATTATCTTCCTTCCCTGAAGAAGGTTATAACCTAAGCAAACAAAATCCAGCAGGATGAAAATAGAGAAAGCTTAATCTTCATTGAAATGTGACAGGTATTCACTACGAGTCATTATATTTTAGCCCTAAATCCTGAAAGTCCATTTTCGGACTAACCCTGAACCAAATAAAACCTTGATGCCTTTGAACAAAGTGGACTACTATGCGCCCGATGCGAGTTGGGCGTGGCAACCTTTGCCTGGGATGCGCGGTGCAGCTGCCGGCTGTCACCACCTATCGTTCTTCCTGACCGCCACCCGGGGTTTTGGTGTTCTTTTTTCTGTTGGAAACGATGTTTAAAACATTAAGATACATGAGATTCAAAATTTCACTGGTTTGTTATCCGTTATTTTGATGAAAAATCACACGTTCTGGCGTGGACCCGTAATCTCACCTAAAGTAAATTGGCAAGGATAAGGTTAAACACAGTGGTTTTTACATAGGTGGGATACTGTGTATGTACAGTGATGGTTAATCGTTACTGCACCACAGAAAGGCTGCCGCTATACTCCTCGAGGAGTATAGCGGTTTCGGTCGCCGCGCCGCGGCGACAATGGCCGCTGTGCGTATTGATCGTGGGCGGCGCGTCGCTGGCGTGGGTCGCCGCTGTCGTCGACAACAGCGACCGACCGTCTCCGCTGTCGTCGACAACAGCGACCGACCGTCGCCGCTGTCGTCGACAACAGCGACCGACCGTCGCCGTTGTCGTTGACAACAGCGACCGACCGTCGCCGCTGTCGTCGACAACAGCGACCGACGGTCGTCGCTGTCGTCGACACGCCGTCGTCGATCCCGACCGACGACAGCGACAGCGACCGCGGCGACAAAGGTAGGTTTTTCATTTTTTGAGTGCTTTTATATATTTATGTTGCTGTTCTGGTATTGTGGTTACATTTATTTGCTTGCGTCGTTGTGTATTTGGTGCCCTTTCCGCTGTGATAGTCCCTACTTTTCTGCGAACGTGTCATTCAATTTTTCCCATATTCCCTAACTGCCATGTTTTCTACTTTAGGTTTCGCCCAGGATTCGGCGCCGTAGAAAGGGAAACACCGCCGACGTTAAGTAATAGTGGGATTTTCTTAAGCAAGTAAGAGCATTTCCACCTAGGAACCGAAGGAAATTTTCCGTTCAGTTATGTCCAGAGAGGTTATCTGAGATGCTGAACACGAAAATGACATCCATTTGCGCAATTCCTAAACCCATTTTCCGTGTCGTAATCCCAATTTTGTATA
The DNA here is from genome assembly GCA_000688135.1 of Ancylostoma ceylanicum. Taxonomy (NCBI): domain Eukaryota; kingdom Metazoa; phylum Nematoda; class Chromadorea; order Rhabditida; family Ancylostomatidae; genus Ancylostoma; species Ancylostoma ceylanicum. The sequence continues at coordinate 23,426 of JARK01000278.1, read as the reverse complement.
GTTACTGTGGGTATGCCCTAGATACGGTGCCACATGGAATCTCATAGAATTTTACCCAGGGGGGCGGCTTGATATGTTGATCACAACTTCCATAGTCGTTTCGCGTTGTAAGTCCGTTCTTACAGGATTCTTGCAGAGTAGCAGTTTAGAAAGGATAGAAGCTAGAAGAAGTTTTCTTGCAGGATAGATGGGCTCTTGCTTGTTCAAGAAAAAAACCGTTCTACTTAGTGTCGGTAGCCTTTTCTTTTTCCGGGCGAGACCTAAAGTAGAAAATATGGCAGCAATTCAAATGCGGAAAAAAAATTGAACGACACATTGACAAGAAAAAGTAGGGACAAACAAAGAGGAAATGGCGCAATACACAACAATGCAAACAAATAGAAGAAATAACGACACCGAAACAGCAACATAAATAGAACATCAAAAAGCGCTCAAAAATGAAAAACCTACTTTGTCGCGGCGGTCGTCGCTGCTGTCGTCGATCGGAATCGACGACGGCGTGTCGACGACAGCGGCGACGGTCGGTCGCCGGTGTCGACGACAGCGGCGACGGCCGGTCGCTGGTGTCGACGACAGCGGCGACCGAAACCGCTATACTCCTCGAGGAGTATAGCGGCAGCCAAAAACAGGCCCAATCGCGCTACTCATGGGGCGTCGCAGACTAGCCGGTCGCTGCGGTTGTCGGCATTGCCGGAATGAGTCTTCCGAGCGTTGAAAAGTCGCGGACGCTCTAGCTCGTTAGTCGCGGTGATTTTTAGCTGCCTAACATGTTAAAACAGCCCCGGAAATGATGTGGGTGTACATGGAACGCGTGCGTTCGATCAATGCGACACCGTTTCCCCGGTGAATGACCAATAAGTTCTGATCTGGAGGCCATGGGCTCCGAAATAAAGGGTTTTGTCAACAGCACCTCTGCGCTATCTACAGTAGCGGATAAAAGTATTGCAACAAATGGTTTTTCTGGCGTAACTCCTTTCAGGATAGTCCTAGGCAGTTCAAATTTTTATATGAGTTGCACAGGCTCATGCGGAACAGAAGCAAAAAAAAACAAAAAAAAAACCTACCCGTTTTATGCATTCATTGGTTGAAGAGAAATTTTTTGTTCACAGAGGTCGAAATCTATCATTCAGTTGTATTCGCAATGTCTTACAGAATGAGGTCATTGAAATCAAGCACGAGTCAGATTCCTTTCAGCAAAATCAAACTATTTATGTTGGAAAATGCGTGTCCTCTGGCCACTGGTTGACTTCAGCGAAGGTTACTTGACAGCAATTTAGCGGAGACTCTCTATGGACGTTTCTGGCACCTCTGCTCAATCCGTCAGCTCTGTTCAAAAGGCAGCGCTGCTATTAAGGTGCCATTGCTTCACCTAAATCTACTTAACATCAACACATTCCATAAACTTCCCGAAAACTCCAAATACTTAGGCTAACTGCAGCACAGTCAGGAGGGCACATGGCGGGCGAAAGTTTCGGATTTTTTCTTGGTTAAAGAGGAAAATATCCAAGTGACCACGTGGAAGGTAAAAATGCTCTAGGATTCCTAGAATATTTCGATGTACAAGACGCTTCAGTCCTCTTTGAATTTGACCAGGCAGAAGAACTGCAAATGTGAGGCACCCAGCACTAGCACAAGCATGTGCGTCTTCTTGCTCCGTATACGAGCTTTCACTCTTTAGCCGGTGCTTTTCGTTTTAACAACGAGTCATTCCATTTGATTCATCAAGTACCAGTTGAGTAATCTATCTTTTCTAGTGCAAGTTCAAATTACCACACTTGAGTAATGTTCAGCTTTAATCATTGCATTTGGAGTCGCCCTGCTTCGTCAAAAGCAAACCGCCATGGTAATGTACATTGAAATATCCTTGGAATCCTGGAGCATCTCTAACTTTCATGTGGTCGCTTGGATATGTTCCTCCTCGAACAAGAAAAAATCCAAAACTTTTTCGTCGTGATGTGCCCTCCTGACTGTGCTGCAGTTAGCCTAAGTATTTGGAGTTTTCGGGAAGTTTATGGAATGTGTTGATGTTGAGTAGATTTAGGTGAATCAATGGCACCTTAATAGCAGCGCTGCCTTTTGAACAGAGCTGACGGATTGAGCAGAGGTGCCAGAAACGTCCATAGAGAGCCTCTACTAAATTGCTGTCAAGTAACCTTCGCTGAAGTCAACCAGTGGCCAGAGGATACGCATTTTCCAACATAAATAGTTTGATTTCGCTGAAAGGAAACTGACTCGCGCCTAGATTTCAATGACTGACCTCATTCTGTAAGACACTGCGAATACGACCGAATGATAGATTTCGACCTGTGTGAATAAAAAATTTCTACTCAACCAGTGAATGCACGAAATGAGTAGGTTTTTTATTGCTTCTGTTCCGCATGAGCATCTGCAACTCATATAAAAATTTGAACTGCCTAGCACTATCCTGAAAGGAGTTACGCAAGAAAAACCATTTGTTGCAATACCTTTGTCCGCTACTGTACGTAGGAATTCGCCGACACCGACTCTTTTCTGAACTGCCGGTATTGAGCAATGGCGTCACTACATATTTTGAGGGCAAGAGTGCCCTCGACATATACGCAACACATTCGTCGATGGTCGAAGAGCAAGCATCCGTATCGCTACACGGAACTCTGCTGTTTCTTCCAGTGCCCTCCCCTCCCGCACCCAACACTGATGTACCCTACGTGTCAACTATCAAGTTTATTCACAGTTTCTAGTCCTATGTGTTTATCGTACATATTGCCACGCGTAAGCACTTGATATATTATTGACCTAAGGGGGATTTCACACTTTTGTCGCGGGAACAGTCGCCCGTGAGTAAGCATAGGGCCGGGCCAGAGGACCAGCTTTTATGAAGTCTTTCGGATTTTTAGTGTGAGATCTAATGCCAAACGTATTCAGATCTCAGTGGCAACCGATTAAGCGACGTTCCGACATGTGTCTGTGAATCCCGTTCGTTGGAGTCATTACGTCTTCGAGGCAACGTATTGCGAAGCGTTCCTTTGAATATTCTTTTCCTACGTTCGCTAACAGTGCTTGACCTAAGGTACGTTTCATTCACTGATTGAAGCGTTGCAATAGTTGGTGGGAAACTGAAAAATAAGTTGCCTTTACAATCTGAGTTTTATTTATTTTCGTAATGAAGGGTTTTGTTTTCGTTTTAAATAAAGCGTAAGGTGTTCCTCTGCCACTACAGTTTCCAAATTTTCAATTTTGCTTGAAACCGTGATGCTTTTGTTGCCATGCGTGCGACGCTTACGTTTTATCCGGGTGAGGATAAGCGTCCGTTGTGAAATAGCAAAAACAAAAAAAGACAACTTTCATTTTTCATTTATCTGTTTATTCAATTCTCTCATTTGGTGCACTTGAATAAAGCCAAATGAATCAGAGTCATAAAAGGCCAGCTTGTCTGTTATGATAATCTGTTTCTTTACAAATTACAAAATGCTCTAGTTTATTTTCTGTTTATGGTTGTTTCTTCTATTATCGGTGGTTCTCTTTATTATTACTAATCAATACTAGCTAAAGGAAGTTTTAGATAAGAATGGGGTTCTTCGATACTGACAAGCCTTTAGTATATAATCAGTAAATTCCTACCTCTTCCCGCTCCTTTCTTCTTTCTCGACCATCCCTATCTGTCCTATTTTCTTCTGTGTGTTCGTCTATCTGTCATTCTGTCTGATTATATCTCAGCAGCGGTGAGCACAAGGCCCACGAAAATTGGTCAGCAATTTTTTTCAAAATTACCTTGTAAAATAGATAAAACTTATGCGTCAGCTTATTTTTGAGTCTTCATTCTTCTTAGTATATCATACTTGTTTATCCCTTCGAAAAGTTTTTTTTTTTCGAATACCTTTTTTTTTCTTTATTTACGTCTCCTCCTGTGCCCTCCTTGACAGAAACCTGAGCTTACCTCCCCTCTCATCTGCATTCGCCTCTGTCTGCTATATTTCCACACATGCTCCTCAGTGCGATGATTTTGGATTTTTTTTTAGCAACAATAAGATTGTTCAATTGCCGCTTAGCCTGTTTGAGCTTCCATTGGAGATTATGCTTCTCACTGGAAATCGTTTGAGTTCTATTCCTCGCGAGATTCGACAGCTGTCTACAACTCTTGTGGAATTTGTGGGTTTTTTAAACTAGATCTTTCAAATACAGCATCTGCCTATTTCGTTTTCTTCATCGCCTTCCAGTTTTGGCCAAAACTCTGATTTCTTCCTTGGACTAAAAAAAAAAGAATTTAGGACGTGAGTTGCAACTTCCTCACAAGCATTCCTGCCGACATAGCACTACTTAAAATGTTGCGTGTTCTGAACTTACGTCGCAATTTGATAGAAAGTTTCCCAACAGGTTAGTACATGAAATATCCTTAATTTTGTTTTAGAACTCGGAGACAACTGTTATACAATTAACGTTTTGTTTTGTGGAGGAACGTTTTCCTTTCTCAATTTTAGAATTGTGCCATCTCTCTTTGCATACACTGGATCTCTCTTATAACCGAATAAGACGATTGCCTCTACACATTGGAAGGATGGAATCACTTGTTGAGCTCCACATTGGGAGCAATCCTTTGCAATCTCCGCCAGCTTCCCTTATTGTTAAGGTGAGGTTTTTTTTCATCGCTTTCTTCATTTCCTACTTAACATTCAATGCAAATCAGAGTTGCATCTCAGGTTTTAAAGGCAGCACCCACGGAAATTTTGCCTTCACAGATTTTACCGAATTCCTAGGTTTAGCACTACAGTGAAGACATACGCAGTGGTCAACTTTGACAAATCCTACTAGAAAGACGGTTCTCGTCGCCATCACTTCAGCCCGTTTGTAGAAGATGGCCGAGTTGCCCGAGCTTAAATCGGAGTGAGATGGGAATGAAAGCAAGTTTATCATAATGAAAGAAAGTGATTGTAAACAAAGATACTCATTCATATCATACTATAACTCATCCTAATTGATCGCCAGCACAAACTTAATCTCTCCTTATCTTGAGAATGCTGATGCCTACGACAGTGCAACTTTCGTAGAATTGTTGCCACCATTGCTAAGTATCCAAAACAGTGAAAACCCCGGACATGAAAATTTCCGTGGGTGCTGCCTTTAAGTAATGGCCCGATTGGTTGGCATCAGAGAGTGGAGTACCTCTATCCGATTATCCGCTGAGCCGTTATCCATACCTTTCAGCTTATGTGTTAACTGAACCGTCATCCGTGCTTTTAGCACGAGATAACAGTCTAAATGAGAAAAAAATCGGTTGCTTCAGCACGCTAATTTTCTCGTGAAGTTCGTGTAGTTGTTCACGCAGAAAAACTTACTACGTATTGTAGCGCGTTTTCCATAATGTGTCATCAGTCATTTAAGTTCTTGGAGTGGAGCAGGAGAAGGCAATTAAGAATGTTTGTTTTTGACAAGAAAGAAAAGTCTTCGTTCAGTTGCTCTGGGTTGTCCAACATCAGGGTTTGACCTTAATACTGTTGTGTGGTTGTAAGCTTGGATTCGTTTTGATCATAGGTGGAATATCGTGAGTACCGGTCTCAAGCCTCGGCTCGCTGAGATGCAGCGGCAGCGAGAGACAACCATAGGTGCGATAGCGCGGCAAGGCAAGGGCGCAATAAGCCCCGAGCTTGCTCCGTCCTTGCCTCTATAATGAAGTATCGTGATCTTACCACGACAGATGGGATCGGTTGCCTTATTCTCCTTGCTGGTAACTGTCATTGAGATGCTTTTTCTTCTGATGGTTTATGATGTCGTATTCCTGTGAACATTTCTATAGAATGGGTGGAAGTCTCCTTTTGGAGCTGTAATGCTAAATAGGTATCCTAAACATTTTCTGAAGCTCTACAGACGCTTTTGTGTCGTTGACATATTAAACACCTTCAGATCGAATGCTTGATTTCACTGCAAATATTGCACTGATTGTGGACTACTTGTGCGTAGAAACTTGTCTCAAAAGCGACGATAGATAAATAGCATACTGATCGCATAATTGAACGTTAATATAGTACAACGGTTTTGCTAGTGGAGGAACATGGGCAGGCATGGTTCGAATGATTCTCCTTCCCACTCGATAGGCAATTATAATACTTTCTCACTCTTTCAATAGACATCACCTTTAGCTAGTAATGGCAGTTGTACTATCAGCTAAGTTTGCGGAATAACGAATTTGCAAAAATGAAAAGGAACATTCGGACAAAATTTTACTATTACACGTCGAAAAACTCCTTTGGCTACCGTAAGCACCCACTGTCAAATTTTATTTCGGGTGTTGGTGGTCAATGTTCAGTTCCATTTTTCTGTTTTACTTATCTAATTTTGACTATGTGTTGCTCATTCCTTATAATTACTGCGTTTATGTAACATGAACTGAACCAAAATACAAAGTGGAGAATAATTCTCTTGTAGCGAAACTTTCAAACTTTTCTACTGATGCTCTTTGCACCTGTTTTTTTTAAACCGTTGTTCTCCATATCACTCATTTCGTTACTTTTCTTTCATTTAAATTACAATAGTTTCTTCCTGTGAAGTTGTATTGCAGATATTATACTTACACTTTTTTATAGGGCCGCGAGCATATCGTTAAGTGGATGGATATTGAAGCCAGTACGGGAGTGCACCAAGATCTTTCAGAATATTGTGATGATAGTCGCAGTGATTTTGTTTTCCAGAACTCAGCTAGGGACAGGTGTTGTCGCTTTCTTCGACTAGAGGTCAGGTGAAAGGACTGCTTAATTTCTTTCAATCTCTCAGGCATAATATCGGCACCAATTTGCCTTCAAATGCGGTGATGCGATCACAACACTCGTTATCTGCTAACATTGCTGGGAGCGATTCTGGTTATGCAAGTACTACTGATGACCAAAGACTCCATCACGAAGTTCGTTGTCCATGTTTTTCTTTGGAGGTTGCGCTACTCTTTGTGATTAAATCAGCTAACGTTTTCTTTTCACATATTTCGAGTTACCATGTACACATTCGATCAAGTTTCAATATGCTTAAACAGTTAATTGTGTTTTCCACAGCTGTTTATTAATGTTGCTGATTCGAGCGGTTTAGCCCTGAGAATCAGGATCTGCAGGGGTGGAGCGGCTCTTCCAGAACGCAGGGGTGGAGCGGCTCTTTCAGAACTTTTGCGTAAGGCTGCTCTCAAAATAGAAGGAATCACAACTTACGCATATTAGAACTTGCGGTGAGAAATGTAAAAACTAGGTCGGCCGGCCGGCACCATGCAGCAGCCATAGTTGCAGAAAAAGTTCCAGATGCACTCCCTAAGATACCTGGCTGCATAGTGAACATTGAAATAGCGCGAGGAATCCATGAGGATGATTTTCCACTGCGCGATTCACATTGGACTCTCGCGAGTTCCGCAACGCACGCATGGCTGGAAGTGATTGAGCTTTCGTAAACTGAAATGTCGTCAGCGCCCCGCGGTTCAAGCAAGATTGCGAGATTCACGTTGGTGACTGGAGCTCCTACGCATGAATCATCAACATATGTGTCCTTCTCACATCGTTGGTAAAAAGACAAATCCATTCACCATCATCATTCTAACCCAGAGATGAAAATTACGACGGGTGCAGATTTTAGGGCTGTACATGAAGAGAAGGAACCAAAATGTTTGTAAAGCAAAAAGCATTCAGCTAGGAAATGCAACGATGTCAAATCATCAATTCAAATAATAATGGCAGCACTTGCCGAAATTTTTGACTCGAAAGTTGAAGTGGCTCGAAAACTGACGCTTTCAACGCGGTTCGCTATCTTGTCGCAGATGTAGAACATACGGTGCAAGTCGGAAAATGGGGAGATATCGACGTTTGGTACTGCAAATTAGCCCCCTCTCCTACTTAGCTGGAAACTCTAATATTACAAAGCTTTTATCTCACTAAAAAATCGCTGTGATCATATTCAAAAGCGCTGGTTTTCTGACAGGGTGGACGAGTTTTTTTCTTTTTTTTCTCAAATTTCTCACCGCAAGTTCTAAAACGCGTATGTGGTGATTCCTTCTATTTTGGTATTTTCGTACTGTAGCTTTAAAATCTCCTACTATACGCATTCTGCGGCGTACTCGCATTGGTCGATCCAGTCTGTCAATCGCAGCCGGACAGGCAAAGTCGTAGACACACTCCCGAAGCCACCAAAACATACTTTTTACGTTTCCCAAGACCACAAAATCCGTCAAAATCTCAAACACAAACATTTGAGTGGAAGTTGCCTTCAGGGAATCTTTTTCAGTATGGAACCAGTACTTATCATAGCAAGGTTGCTGCATGTTCTGGGGGAGTGAACAAGGAGGTATGCAAATTGAGCAACGGCACAGACTCAGGTAACCTTTTCTAGCGATTTTTGATGCGTGGCCGTAAAATACTGCAGTTGTAGCCGGCTTACCATTACCGAGAACGTGCTTGAAGTTTACTGATGTCTCCTCCGTTGCTGCTGTCCCGAGTACTAAAAGCGATAGGGTGCTGATCAATGGTGTTCACAAAGATGAGGTAAGTAGAGATCTTCCGACAAGTCCCCTAGAAGACGACTTTTTACGGCACAGAAGTGCTGTAGACCACTGTGAAATTTATGTTACCAGACTCTGTATAGCAAGAATGATGTGGACTTATTATTTGTCACAGTGGTCTTCTGTTATATAATCTATGCTCCACTATTCAGTATAGAATGTTGGTCTTGAGTCTTCCTTTTTTCTCAAATTTCTTTCTGTGGTTGGTTATGCCTTTTCTCTTTCACGGGCTTGTCATTGCACATATCCGCGGCTATCCGTGATGTAGTCGTATTTCCTTTATTCTCAAGAAGACAGGGAAGTTGTCTCATTCTTTTAAAGGCAGTGTCCCACCTCATCTTTACTGTTGAGCTAATAGCCAGATTCTGCATCTTCTCAACACCCTGATTCCAGTGGTATGCATCGATTGTCTCGAAGGGTCTTTGAATCTTTTTTTTTTTTCGAGACAGGATCTGTAACAGTCTGCTTAAGGCGTTATTTATGCTTGCTGCACGTTAAAGTTGGCGCGTCGATGTACGAGGCGATATAATGGTGCAGTCGAGAATTCCTGGAAAATGAAAAAAAAAAAAAAAAACGAAAAACATAGCTGCTACAGCATCTGAACCAACCTGGTGAATGACAACGACTTGCTTCTGTTCTCTTTTGCGGCCTTAAATAAGATAGTTGTTGAAAGTAGGAATTCCCGGCGCTCATGAAGTATCAAACAATTTGTTGGAGTTGGACAGGACTTTGCCGTTATGAGCTGGGATTCATGAAACGCTCAACACCTAGATCAATATTTATTAGGGGGATTGGCTATCCTATAGACTGCTCAAGGTTAGGAGGCGCAGGACGCAGAAATTGGCTTGCTAGCCGGTTTCGCCTAGTTTTGCGTTCCTGAATTCTAGCCCTGGGTTAAGTGCTGAATAGTTCGCTCTTTGAGAAACCCGATGGTAATGAGATAATTGTAGAACACCTTTTCCAGCCATATTCGACTGGTCATACCTCATAACATCTTTACAAGGTGGTCCAAATGAGGTTGCAAAGATTGCAAAAAAAAAAAGCTCAACATTTCTGCTACACTTGTGCCTTAGGTTGAAACTGGAAGTGACCAGCATAAAGTATGATTCGAGCCTTGTTTTGTCAGCTGACCAAAAAGTATCTCCGCAAGTCCTCTTTCTCGTTTTTTTTTGCTGAATGAAGGCCGACTAAGTAAGCCAACTAATCAAGCGATTGTCGCCTTCATCTCTGGGGGATTATATTCTTCGACGTTTCTATTGGATAAAAACTTTGAGCTAACCAGAGGTAGCTTTTACGTACCATCAAGGGGGATCACGAAGAAAGCTCTTCCGAGGAATTCTGCACTCGTAGAAGGGGAAGGATAGTAAAGGTAGCAGCAAAAGTTGTAATCCGTATCAGTTCAATCAAGATCGGCGTAGCGGGCGGCCCGAATGTGCCAATCAGAGTCACCTGGTCACGCCCTTTTTTCGCCCACGTGTGTGGGTTGCTCTTCATCTCATTTCGATGGTACGTACCAATGGTTGTCAACTCCTTCACAGTATTTGCCATGCTTTTACAAGTTCTTCATTCACACTATGTGCATAAAATTTTTTCCTTCCCTTATTGGACTTTCGGTGTCTTCCTAACAGCTGTTGGAACACTGCAGGCCGCGAATGCTGGAAATGATGGTGGAGTAAAATTTGTCGAACGTGGATGGACTTCACTGTTAAAAGCGCCGAACAGCAGCGCCGTAACCCTGCAGAATGGCAATGCTGAGGATCACTGTAAAACAGGTAATTCTGCCTCTACGGCTTCCGAACCTCGTGAAAACCAACATCCATGTCTCAACTTCTAAATTCTTAAGATTTGCATACTGGGCGGCTAGACTATCTTGACTCGAGCAACAACAACTCGTCTACGGCCGTCAATGCTTGCTGTAATTCAGGAAGCTCCTCCGCCACTGTTACTCCAAGTTAGTTTTAGTGAAAATTGCGACGACAGAGTGATCTGTTGGAGTTCTTCATGCCATGTCCAGGAGTATAATCCACACTCCTAGTGTGAGTATCTAGCTAACAATGACGCCTCGGTGACCGCCGCAGAACTTTTGCATGCCACTTATATTAAGAAGTCTTGGCGGAAACTCGGAGCGGCGTGAACGGATTGTTTTCACCGCTACTTTCCTTCTCATTTAATCATCTCCCAGAGAAACAAACTGAACTGTGACAGTATGGTTTTTCGACATCGTTTAGCGTTTTTGATCGAAATCAACATTTTTATCGTATTTGCATGGGGTGGTCCAGAATTACGGAGACAAGAGTGCGATGCGCTTTTTTCGATTTATCTCGAGTTTAGAGTTTTGTATCTCAGTTTATTTTTCACCTGGTAAAAGGTAGTCTTTCTTCCAAACCAACACCGTGAACTATGGGTTTTGGGAATGACTGAGCCGTCAGGCAGCCTTTGTTCCATCACTGAAACATGCTGGTTGTGTAGTCAAGGAACTATGATGTAGACATGTTAAATTTTTCAAAAATCACCTATTAGTGCACTGAAGAATAGTAGTGGGAGGAGGGAAAACAGCGACAAAAATCCATTGAAGTTCACTACTGAGAAACACCAGTGTTGGAACATCTTCAGCCCCAGCTGGATTCTTCCTGAAGCCATGGTGGCACGGACTTTCCCAAAAGTTGGGCCTGGTCGTGGACAATATCGATCAATATACCACTGCTTGATACTGGGTTCCAGCGATGTTATTCAATTTTCAAGCAAAATTTTTCGTAGTGACAGAACTTATGAATCAACCCGCTAGATGAGGAGGGAATTATGTTCCTCAGAAACCAGATAGGACATCTGCACTAGGCCAACGCTCAGAGGACAACATTTATTCGAGTATACAGTCGTTCCAAGAAATACTTGCCTCCGGCATCCACCGCCAGTCGGCTAAGCCACGCCGCGCCTCCTATGCATTATCATACGTGCTGCGACGTGGCCCAGTCGACGCACAGTTATGCGGAAGGCAAGTAGTTTTTGGGAAGAATATATTTGAGGTACTCTGATGTTTGGATAGTCGGAGTTCGGAGAGCGTGGTGTTCGAATATTCGATTTCGAATACGCTAAAACCTCCAGTTCGAGTACCACTCATTTGTTTGAATGGTTTCAAGGGACTCGAATGTATTTGAATGTGTTGGTTTTACAGCCAAATATTTTAGAGGAACTTGTTACTACAACGGGCAAGCCAATATCAAAAGTTGGTCCATTAGTACCTCCTCGAACACAACCATCCAGTACGATCAGTACACAGCTTCAAGAGGCGAAGGTGAGTACTTTGAAAATTATTTGAATTGTGTCTTGAGTACTGCCAGTGCCGCTTGAGTGCGACGCCTTTGGTGACCTTGTCTAGGCAATGTATCAGGGCTTGAATATCCTACCAAAACTAATATTTTCTCTTTAAACCTTAAGTTCAGTAAGGAATCTTTCAAGTCGGAAGTATCCCATTCGCCATTTTCTTCCATGCAGGCTCAAATTTATGAGTTATGCTCGCCCATCACTCCAGACAGAGGGTTTTTTGAAGGTCGTTAATCACCCCAGATTATAGATTGGCGCAGCTTATCCTTATTGGCACTGAATTCAGCACATGTGCCGAGCAACGGGCTCAGGGACTATGGGCGACTTGTTCCTTAGCACTGGTTAATATGCTCATTTTATAATGCCGTTACGAATTTCATCTCGCAGTTAGCGGGGAATATATCCTTCTATAACGAGGCAGTAGTGTGCCTCAATGAACCTGTATCGAATAAGAAGCCGTAACGCAAGCTCCTTTCCGATCAGTATTCCGACGCTCAAGTCCGAGTTGCTATAGTGGCCTGATAAATGCTGTATAGTCTGATACAGAACAAGTTTAAAGATTCGTAGCAGTTTCCACTTCCATTTTCAGTACAGGATGCGTCGATGGCGGTGGCCTTTCCGCGACCTCGAAAAGCCCGCGGCGCGACTGCGCCGCTTGAGCAAGCGTTCCCTCCGGGACAACAAACTATGGGGCATTCTTGATAATTATCTAGTTTTCTTACTAGTTAACGTCAAATGTGATGAACAACTACTGAGAAAACACACATTCGCCACTGTGGAGACGATTCCATCACCCGGTCGCGCAGCCTGCTTTTCGAGGTCGTGGATGGGTCACCGCAATCGACACCCACTGTATATCTGCCGCGACTGCAGGCTTTCCAAGTTAGAACTCGTAAATTTTTTCTAAATGAAAGCATACATGACGTGACAAAAAAGCAGATTTGAATGCGCTCTTCTTAATAGGGCGTCGGAGCAATGGCATTAAAGCAACAGCAAGCAGTATGATCGAAAATCCTTCGTGTCTTTCGATGCAGTAGAGATTCATCTCCTCATGACCATTTCTCATTATGGGGTCTTCATTTGAGTACTGCTGAGGGTGTCTACAAGTCCGTTTCAGTGCCTACATAGTTACTCAATCTTATCGACAATGCAATCTGGCATGTTTATACAAGAGAGACAAAACTCGTCAGATGTTTGAAAAGCCTCATCTAAGAGCAGTACAGGATCAGATCTTATGATTGAGCCGAAGGAGTATTATAGCTGTATTGAATTGGTTGAATTAACCACTACTCCAAGCACCTGTGAATCCAGAGTAGGATCAACGTATGCGTTCGATTCATGTGTCAAGCAAGATTATAACAATGGAATACTGGAATTCTTGAGAGGCACTGTTGTTCTGGCAGCTAAGGATGGATTCTCTTACTGCGTGGATACGAACCTGTTCATATGTTAACATGACATCGGTGTTCTATTTTATTGTTTCAGGCCTTGAAGGAGGAAGTGTCCACAACAGTTCCTGGATCAGTGGCGAAGAAATGGAGAAGCTCGACTTCTCCCCGTCTTCAGAAGCCTGCTGTCAGTACAAATTTGCCATCTACGAAAACATCGAATCCACCTTCCTCTGGTTCAAATCAGCGTCAGTTTTGTTTAAATCATGTTGTGCGACAAGTTCATCTCTGGTTGTAAGAGAACGAATTTAAATGAAAGAAAATGAGCAGTGTCGACCGAAATGGGGAGATCAACAAGGGGAAGACAAAATCAGACAAACACTGTTAGTTGGGATAGTTTATACAGAACGAGACCAATTTAAGGACTGTTGCGAAAATAATGAGGTGAAGAAAAGAATCGTAGAGGCTCGAAACTAGGTCGTGCAAAACAACCGGAAGAACCGTTTTAAATCGAATGTTGAACCTAATATTTAGCGTAACATATTGTTACGCGTCCCGCCAATCTTGAACATTTCGCGAGTCTTCACTCAGGTCATTTGGCACAATAACAAGAAGGACATGCTCCATTTCAGAAACTAGCATCATGAGATACGCAAAAGTTAATATGTACATGCTGTGGATATATTTTCGCTACAAATATTCCTAGTGACAGAAGTATAACAGTAGTAATTGTAGTCACTATCTGTGAAGTGATCTCTGAGTTACATGTACGCCAAGTATCCATCCCTGTATGTAATTAATTTTTTTCTAGGTTCCCGGCTACCTTCGCACGTAGGTAGAATATCAAACACGGTGGCTGCTGTCCCAAAAAGCACGTTGCTGGATGACCAGCAGCGTCAGAAATCTGTCCCTAGGTCAACGACTGTTAAAAATAACAAAATTACAGTGAGTTCATGTAGTTTCCTTCAATTTTTGTGAATTTGGTTTTAACGTGGGCTAATGATTGGGTATTTGAGGTTGTCAATTCTAATCGAAGTGGTCTTTCATCTAACTGTCGAGAAGTTCAGAATGCTGCTGCCGCCGCCGAAGTACTTAGAAAGGTGTTCTCGGAGAGATTGGATATATCGTAAGCATTCAGTAGTTGTTTGCGTCTTAGAAATCTTGGGAATAATTAGGCCTATGAAAGCACGTTCTCTAACCACTCTTTGACAAACTTGTTATTAACATTTAAGAAGTAGAAAGCACAAGTTTCGTTCGATGCTCGTTCCTCTGGCGCATATCACACCCATTAGACGCTTAAGGTATGACTTCGCTGCATGCGATGCCGACCTTCATCTACTTGAATTTACCTGTTCACGAATAAGCAGATCTACAGTCATTTAATTCTAGGAATAACAGTGTGCATGAAGGATTTTCTGAGTATTTTGATGCATCTGGTCAGGTCCTGTCGCGGAACCCTCTCTCGAGATTCGTCGTTATTTTTGCCGGAGTGTTGGCGAAACGGAAAACTTTCCCCATCTCTGGATATTGAGTGAATACCCCCGATAGTGTATAAAAATGTGTTGAAAAATTACCTACTTCCATGGATTACCAGCCACTATGAAAACGGCCAAAGAGTTCTTCATTGAATGGAGTGCTTGCCCATCGAAACTAAAATTCCCAGGAATGGGGTTTTGCCAACCTGGGCTGAGATTCATGAACGCATAACGCAGCAAAACCAGGCTAGCAAACCAACTTTCGCTTTCTGCGTATCCTAACATTACATAACCAATCACGCTGACCATCGTTGGTTTGTGTGGTTAGTGTTTCATGAATCCTAGCCCTGCTCACCCCCACCCTTGCTTCGGAATGACCGGCCATTTCTCTTGAAACCTCTTGGATTTCTCTGCATTAAGCTCGGAGTGGAATTCTGCAAGATCACGATCGGCCCGGAATGGAGGAATTTCTCGAGCGTCTGAAGGGTATGATCCGTGCCAAAGGAGGAGACATAGAGCAAACCAAAATTTTCTTTGTTTCACCACATGATAGCAAACTGTTCTTGAAGAATTCTCTCGCATTTGTGGTTTCAGACATTTTGTTTGCCATTTCTTGTACTGGGGCAGAATTTATTCGCCACCCTGTAGACAGCGATCTTAACAATTTATGTGAGGGCTTGGCTCTTCTTGGAGCAGGTCGATTTGGCCATGCATTTGCTGTTGTCTACGCTCAAGACGATGCCACGAACGGAGTATTATCATATAGTTGTCATCTTGTCAAGGGGGTTTTGCAGCCAAGTCATAGTCAGGTATCGAACTTGAGCTGGAACTTCGGATTTTGCTTACGCTCTGTTTCCGTGGCTTTCCCTTGCACTCGTTTCTTCTGAAGGACCAGATCAGTAATACCTAGAAGCGTTTCAAGATTAACATCGAGCAGTCACCCTTAGCCAGTTCAAATTTGAACATACAGTAGCGGCCATAAAGATATGATCAGAGGCACTGTTGAAGACGGAATCTCGAACTATAACTCAAGTATAGATTGAGCTATTTAGACCAAATTTGAGGATGTGGTGAGGGTCTAAGTGTTCGTCCTTTTTGCTGCTCAGCATAGACGTAAACTGCTTCCAAGCAGAACTACCACGTTTCAAATAAAAATTCACTGTTTTATTAACATCATGGTTTTTCGACTGTATCGCGACATGTCAGCTCCGGAAGAAATTATTCTAAAGCGTAGTGTAAGCAAGCAATTTGCCATATTAGTTGCGTTCCATGGTTGTTGTCTTTACACAGAAAAGTGGGTTTGTCAAAAAGCCGTGTAAACGTATGAAAAAAGAATTTTTTATAATTCCAAAGAAAAAACATCGGCCTCGACGCGGAATATTCCTATGATATCCGCTACTAGCAACTATTCTGGTATTCAAATAAGAACTGTATTGCTGTTCATATGCTTCAGATATGATTAAACCGATTTTTTGCTGATTTCAATTATCTAATTTTGTCCTCCCATTTGAGCTGCAAAATAAGAGCAGTAATAGCATTGTGGAGGAAATAATAGACAAATATATACCCAATCTGTACCAACTCTTCCTTTCTCCCAGTAGTAAATAGCTGAGATGCTATGCAAAATCTACGAAATCCGAGAAAGTTAATGTTTAAGCTCAGTAACCCATGTTAATTGAAGCTGTGTCAATGATAAGCTGCCACTAGAAAGCGCTCATGGAGTTTCAGTACATACTAAAATTTGGGTCAGATAGCTCAACCCAGAAGCGAGTTATGGCAAAAGATTCCCTGGCCAATACGGCTCTGATCATATCTTTATGGCCGCTACTGTAGCTCCAGCATTGTAAGCGAACGGAAACCATGCTTTCTTTTGTTTCCGTACGATATCGCCTCGAAAATGTGGAAATGCTATTCCTGCGAAACTGCGAAAGGCCCAAGTAATCTTTTCTCTTGCAGGCTTTCAGATAATCTGGAAGGCATTGCATTGCAGTTGGCAGATGGAGTACATCTTTGCAGTTTAGTCAATGCTTTACGTGCCCGTACTATCCCAACCTTTTTCACCTACTCGACAGTGGTAATCGTTTCATAAAACATTTCCATAGCATTTATATAGCGAGACATTCAGGCTTTAACGGTCCCAAAAGCGAAGCGTAATGTAGACAGCTTTGTTGCATCCTGTCGAAAACTTGGTGTTTCCGAGGTGGGTTCTTTCTAATTCTTAACTGACTAGCGACCCTACGGGTCGCTAGAAAGTTTGCATGCGGCAGCCACTTGAGGTTCGCGTAAAAGCAGTTAGACGCAAACATGGGTTTGGAGCCTTCTAACTGTACGTACTACTTTTCCTTCTATCCGTAAACTTTGGGCGGTTTTCTATACGATGGTTTTTCTCTCCTTTTTCTTTCTTGGACACTTTTCTTGCTTTACTCTTCATCCTACAACAAGAGGTCACTCAAGTATTGAAGTTCAGAAAGTGCATCTNTTCTCAGCTCGTTTTTGCCCACCTTGGCGGAAGCAACGCTAAATCACGGGCGGTCTAATCACGTTAGAGCAGCCGTTTAACGGGATGCATCCGTCTGCTCCTGGATGCTGGGAAAACATTCTCGAAGAAGCTATAGGTTTGTTTCGAGAAATCATTCGGGCAGTTGCCATGTGAGCTTTTCACTCAACCTATGCGTACTATTATAAAATTGCTAAAGATTGAGATAATTTTTAATTAAGGTTACATCTGATTAGGTTATTTGGCGTAGACTTGCTGAGAAAGTGCAAGATTAATTTAGATCTTCATTTTTGATGTCTCAAACATGTGCAATGAATCATCGAGAGGCGTGTAAATCGCCTCACAATCATTTGGTTTCTAGAGAGGAATTTTTCACATTGTTCGGGATGACAGTAAGAATCCTACCCTAATCAGGAAACTAATAGTCCACAGGATAATGTTAATTACTGCCTATTAAATTATTGATTTGCTTCTTGTACAGGTTTGTAAACAATGTGTTGAAGCACATGAAATGCTACTTATTGCAGAAACAAAATGAGGATCTTGCTTGAGAATTACCGCGCATAATTTGATTTTCCCCGAAATACGTAGTACTCCACCAAGAGTTGAAAAAATCCAACCAGCACCTCCTGGGCGCAGTTTCGAAGCGGACCATCCATCTGTAGTCGACGCGGGGACAGTGAAAGCACCACAAGCATCCCAATTCTCCAAGGAGATCTCTGCTTCGACGGCCGATTATGAATGTGCTGTGGGAGCGGGGCGACAGCTACTAGCTCCAGTGGCATCCTGGGACTTGCCGCTGGCAAATCTGATTTCCGATTGACTGCGAATTACACATGAACGATTGACGCAGTCAGTGGAAAGCAACGTTAGCCGGCTTTCAACGCTCATCTTCTGCTCGGCTTCAGTTGTTTCTGTTGTCTCATCATGTGAGAAATGATCATCTTATTCTCTTGGAACGTGTACTGCATCGAAATATTGCACTGGTCCGAAAGTCTCGCACCGACATTTACTCTTCGATCCGGAATTTTTTGGTCTTGAATTGAAATTCTTTGACGCTAGAATGTGTCAGAGTGTTCTATCACTTTTCAACTATAAAAATCGGCGGGCAAGGTCCCATTCATGAACAATAATGTTATGATTGTTTGAAAAAAGTGTAAAAATTCGTGCAAAACTTCCGCACCAACCTGGTATACACGCTGTGTTATGCGGGGTTCTTCTCGAGATTTCCCTAGAAAATTTCCAAATTTCTCGTTTATCCAATGGGTTTCATATAATTGCTATTGTACATATACATATGCCTACCCATATTTCGTGCACATTTCCCTGCTTCTGGGGCAATCACGTTACTAATTCCATCCTTTCGTTATATCTTTTCTATTAGCATCAAACCTTGCAGCTTGTGCGCAGATTCTTATCCCACTAGCTCTCTGAGCACGCTCTGAAGCTCCACGCTAATCAAGGCCTTGAATTATTAAGTATTTTCTACACATTGTGTAGCTCTTCTCGCCGTCTTCATTCTAGCACATACTCCTAAACACTTCAAACAAATTCGCACAGTCCTACACCGTCACTCAAATGAATGAAGTTTCTACGCTGATTCGTTTCTGAATTCCTTCCTTCATCACTTTCTTTATGATAAGTGATCTTCATAGGTCATTATGTCATCTTCATAGGCTATTTTGAACAACGCCCCTGTTCAACGGCCGTCCTTCCCCAGGACAATTTCAGCTTCCGACAATGTTAAGTACAGTTTCGGCGACAGAATGTGGAAATTTTCGCGAGATTCGCAGGACTCAAGGGATCTGCGGGGTTTTCGTACAACTCTTTCCAGGATGAAAATTCTACAGAACACAAAGCACTAAATGATGCAAAATAAAAATTCTACGTCTCTTCGTACCTCACTTTGCCCCTCACTTTTGTGACTATCGTCAAATGCATGGTGGCCCACATGAAATGTGACGCGAACAGCTAACCAGAACTTTGCAGCAGTTAATTCAAATGAGGATTATTAATTTTTATTCAATAGACAAGGAAATTCTACAAAAGATCTAATACACCGGATTCGGAATGACCGCTCCAGTCTCAATCCAAACATTTAATCGCTTCCAGAAATTTTTGAGGGTGAGCGCAACTGCTTGAGGTGACCATTTTCGTTCCATGCCCTGACTTTTTGCTCCAAGGTGGGCCAGTTAGCAAGATCCGGAAGACTGAGATCCGGCAAGTTTGATGGCCAGATATCCTTCGTCCAAAAACCCGGAAGCTTGGTCTCACTCCATTCCACTGCCTTCATTGCCCCATGGACTGGTATCCAATTTTGTTGGAAGGTCCAGTCAATGTCACCAACGTTTTCTTTAGCCCAAGGGATCACCGCATCCTCTAAGAGAATGGATTTTCAGTAGCCCGTCATACTTCATGGAGACTACCCTGTATTTGGAAAAGGTAGTTAATTACGCCGATCCCGCTCACTAGCATAGACCCAAACACGGGAAACTCCTTGATCTTATGCTCTGTGATGAGAGCATACATGTTGGGTATTTTAGGACAGCTCCCATGAGTTAAGTGGATGACGACGAATGATTTGATGTGAAAATAATTGAATGAGTTTGCAATTTTCCAGTTTTCAAGAATAGCAGATTTTCGACTTTATCGATCAAATATTTAAATCAGAAGCCTATTGTTGAATGTTCATTCCATTTTCACAACATATCGGAGAAGGATGCAGTAAGCTGCATTGATTGTACTTTAGCTCAATTTCACCGCTGATTCAAGAGACTGCTGTGGGGTCGACAATACGTTGAAATTCCTTTGAAATTTGTGCAGATCGATCTACAAGACTGGCGTTTGCGAAACTCTCCACATGACGATTTTGCAGTAAAACTACATATAGAACTCTCCGCCCAGTGGCAGGATCTCAAGTCAGTAGGCCTGAAAATAGCTGAAAGTTTATTGTATAAAGATTCAAATTTCCAGCTATACAGTGTTGTGGCAGTCCAAAAATAATTTTTTCGTTCTGATCATATCATAATCACAAACTCTATGGTATAAAGCTCCCTCGTTGCCGTAACTATCTTGACCTTTTCTCAATGGTGAGTGCAAAGGAAAGTTCCTCGCACCTGTGTCTCACGGATGCTGCAGGGTGGAAGGACATGTTTGCACCTCAAACTAGGGATCCAGGGACGTTTGACTATCCTAATAGTGTCAGTATATCTCTTCTCTCTCACATCCTATCTCTTTTATCTTTCTCTACATTTTCTTTTAGTCCTAGTCCCCCTCTTCACTGAAGAGCCTCGGGGGAAGAGAATCAAAATGTGATTCGTTTAAAGAAAGAGGAGAAAATAATAACATTACCTCATTTCTTCTTTCTTTTTTTCGTTTACTCTTCCGTGTTTATTGGACTCAAATCCGCCTAGCCGCCTAGGTGCTTCAGTGCCTCTTTGGAAAGCTTAAAAAAAAACAAAATCATGAAATTCTCTGTGGTTTTAAAATCGATTTTCTCACGGCAGAAACAATCTTTCGTTTTGTTTTTCTTTCTCAGTCATTGTACCAAAATCTTAGTATTTTGAGCATGATTCTTAAATCTAGATTGGCTTAAATGTTCCAGACTTACAAATTAATTTGTAGAAACGACTTTCGTGTTGAGCTCTCAATTCCAATAAATCTAAATAAAATAATGTAGGGTCGTGCTGAAAATGATGGTCGTTTTAAAGCGGCACTTTCCTGAGTACATAACCAAGCATTTGAGGTATTGCTGAAAAACGAAAATTTTACTCTTAGTATTTTCATTGAAATTGTGCTAAATCGCACGGGTAGTATGATAGAAACGAGAAAATTGCAACTGCTGCAGTAAACAAATTGTGAAAAGCTAATCTTTAGAGAGCTTTGATTTATATTTATTTTTCCGCTCCGAGAAAGCTCCTACTAAATGTCGAAAATGAAAGCCCGATAAGCGAAAATTTTCATGATTAGGGAAAATAAAATTTTCATGATCCAACACAACATACGAACTTTTCCAAGAGGAAATTCAAGGCATTCGTGATACATTTATAACACGACATTTTTCTCGGTTGGTTGTGGAACACTTTATAATTTGTGCGTGCGCACCTACCTCCTGTAAATATACGAATACTCGGATCTTATTTACTTCGCAGATTTTTTTTACTGAATGGGTCACCACCCATCGAATTTCTAGGATGAAAGATGAAATTGGTGATATGGTAAATTGGTGATATGGATATGGTCTAAACCATACCACCAGTAATTCTACCAAAGTTTAACCTACTCCATCCGCTTAACTCGGCCACCGTACTATGAAGCACTTAATTGGTAACATCCGAGAACCATTTCGCCATTTCATTTCATTTTCAACCATTTCATGAGTTCTGAGACAAATCATCACTTTATCTATGTTTCTCATAGCCAAAAATTCAAGATCGGGTTGAAATCTGGGAAACGAATTTTTTCATCGGTGCTGCCTTTAAATTGGTTTTGAAATTCCAGAACTTCACTACTAGTTTGTTTCAGTTAATCCTGAGAAAATTCAGCATATTGTTAACTCTGAAAGCGTCACAACCACAAAATTCCAAGTTCTTATACCTCTCCTTCCTAAAGGAACCTTATTTTTGCACAAATCCCCTTATCCTCCCATTTTGGGAATGCTACAGGAACGACTGCTGGTACCCTCCTGCTTTTTTTCCTAACTATCTTGTAACGATCTATCTCCTCAAAGTTATACAGATTCTGGTATTCTGAACGGATAATCCATGATTCTCCGAATAGTTAGTCGAAGTATACCTGTCATCCACTGTCTAGCTTTAAATCTGCATACATTTCATCATTTTTCGTGACAGTCGCGCTGTTTTCACTTTCAATCCTACTTCTTACCTTTTTACCGATAAACGTAGTTTCTGTTGATATGACTCCTTTTTATCTGATTCCTAAATATCGTCGACCACGCGAAAATATCTGTAACCCTTTCAGAATGGAATGCCACCCAGTCGTAAGCCTCTGAAATATCTTATCTACTATCCGTTTTCTGTACTTACCGTGGCGAAGACATTCATTTTGGTAAGTGTTGTACCCAATTACTCGTTTTCCTACAGAAACCGACATTCCTACAGTGGCATGTTTTTTTTCAGCTTATTAGTGCTTTAACAGTTTCTGTTTGGCAATGGAACAATCACCCACTGACGATCGGCATCTCACTTTTCATCGTTCCAATTTTCAACCTTTTGGGATGCGCAGCTGCACTGATCTCCATGTGGTTCATGGTGCAGAAGTTTTACTGGAAGAAAGTGGTGAGTCATTAGCATCGAACGGATACACTGTATGCTCCACGTAGGTGAATTCGTAAGCCGTATACAGGGTGAACAAAAATAAGATAACAAGGAAAATTGCAGGCAGAAAATTAATTTCAATGTAATTTCGAGCATTATCATTTGATTCATGGTAATTGCTTCCCGGTCAACGAAAGGTAGGGTAACGTCACTGAATACCTTCATCTGCTAGAAATCAGCTCCTTAGACATTCCGCCCATTCGCGGGCCGCAGCGCGCAACTGGTTGGGGTGAAACTAATACCCCATTTTTTAAATGCTCTTCAAGATTTTAAATGTCGCCAGACTCCATATTTCATTTAGGAAGGGTGGATATCTACCATAGTTTCTCATCTCTCCACATATGTATATCACGCTTCCCTGCTGCTGCATTACCAAAACAGATACATATGCGTTGTTTTTTTTTTTGCGTAATTTTTTACTGACTAGTTTCAAATCATCGTCAGTTTCAAAGCAATTATGTACGTATGTTTAGTCAATTTGGTTTTCCTGCTCTGTTTGACTTGTTACATCGATTGTAGCACTCCTGGAAGGCAGTGAATGAATAAACAAGTGATACAGGAACAGGATATTGTTGCCGTAGAACAAATGTCTTCTTTAAAACTATGAGCTGCTTTTCAGCTTAGTATATATTAGATTGGGCAGTAAGTTCGTGCGGTTTCCAACGGACACCGAAATTCTTTCCCAAGAAGTGGATCAGATGGACTAAGGTGGTGTTGAGAATCAGCATCTGCAGTGATTCTTCTTTACTTCTGAAGCAAACCCCAGCGGATAATCGCTTTCCATCCTAGAAACTGCGTAACTGAATGACTAATATCCTCCAGGCTTTAATTGACCTCTCTAAAGCGGACACATCCACTTTTGCGCTGTCCTCCTAAGGTTGAGCCCTGTTGATATTTATTAGTTCTAAC